>BMAO01000578.1:0-24339 GCA_019973975.1 Trichonephila clavata
AAAGGATACATCGTGTAAATAGGTAATTGCATTATAAAAACAACCAGCTAGTATACCCGTCCTTTATACGGGTGAATTGAAAAATTAAACAATACAGATTGGAGATAAAGAATTTCTTAATGAGTTAATTTGACGTGAATTGCAAATTAAAAAAAAGCTTTTTTTGCATATCTCAGTTGAAGAAAAATCCACATTTGTTAAATTTAAAGTCTGAGTCTTTTTTTTAAAGAAGTTCTTTTTTAATTTATATAACTTCCCGTAACTCTCTTATGGCCGATTTTTGAAAACAATGTCTGCTCAGAAAAAGTAACACATTGTTCCAAATTTTGTGTATAGAACGCTTAAAATAGTGTAAATAGTTTATATCTGGATGTGTAATACGTTAATATAACTTTCTGTTGTATTTATTTTATGTTAAAATTGTAATATTCGCAAGCAACGCGTTCCTTACATTATAATGGCGATTCCATGGAAGCATAGCGAAATGTTGGCGATAGAGCCAAGTTGGCATCATTTTTGGCGACCACATTCGCAACTTGGCGATTGATGAAACGGTGGATAAGTTGCTTTGCTGAAGCTCACCAGGAAGGGAGCTGCAATAAAAATGATAGCATAAAAACGTTCTACTCACACACACACACAATATATGTCAACTTTTTACCGTGATTGGTGTAAAGCGATTTTATATATACACACATCCATTTACTATGTATATGATATAAAAATGAAAGAATAATTTTGGACTAAATATTTTTAAGGTATCCATTGCATGTAAATTTGTATTTAAAAAGTATTGTAATGTAAATATGGATGTATTCTTATAAATATCTTGAATAATTATAAATATCTTTCAGATAAATGTTATAAAATCGTTAATGTGTGTCTAATGAGTTTTCTATACATTTTAAAATAAAAATATAGTTATCGAGTGAACAAAAACACAATCTGATATGTATAAGTAATTGGATTTATGATAGTATTTTATTTAATATCATCAAATCTAGTACAAAAAATGAAATAAATCAACAAGTTATTTAATTAATGATTAGTCTATAACTATTTCAATAGGAATTTAACGTATATCTAGTTAGAATACTTTCATTTTTATGCATTATTATTTATACATAAACACTATATAAAGTAATTACATCCAATATTCCAAATAAAATGTTTTAAAAAAAGCAATTGATGTTAAAATATTCAATACTCATTAATATTTGAAAGCAATCTTTTAGGAAAATAAACACTTTTAGGTATCAACTACACAAAAATTGTGAATTTTACCAAAAACTGACAAATTTTTTATGATTTTTTTATAGAAATCTTATTAGCTTTACAAAAATTCCAAGTTTATTATTTTTCCGTTCACTAGAATAAAAACTACAAGTGTTTTAGTAAAAGCAGATACCATTATTTTAAGCAAGATGTACTTTAAAACGCGTTTCACTCGAAATGTATTTTTTAAATGCCTAAGTGGGGACAGCGATTGCTCAAAAAATTTTGAAAACAATAAACTGAACTTTTGGTGCATGACCTGTATAATAGTAGAAGTGTTTTAACCTTCAGACTTATCAGTCCTTGTTTTATTACAAAATTTTCAGTCACTTAAGTTAATATAATCGTTGTTTTTTTTAAGCAGTTTTATATAATAACTAAGCTGATATCCTTAGGTTTTGCAAAAATTAAAATATCTCTTATCCTGAAAGTCATTTAAAAAATGAACAACATATATATATATATATATATATATATATATAGCAACATATCAGAATTGAAAAACTGAAAATTTTTTCATAAACTTTTGGTACATGTGTTGTTATTGTTTGTAAACTATTACCAATTTTTTCTCATTTTAGTAATAAAAATTTCTTTTTATCTTCGTAATTTTAGCATATTTTTTAAAAATGTAATAAGCAAATCTAAAAACCACTAAAAAATCTCCATATCTCCATTATTTTTTTAAAAAAAAGTTGTCACAAGTAGTCGGATACCCTTAAGAAATTGTTGATTGAAATTTGAAAAAGATTGCTTATCTTTCTGAAACCCTGCTTTGTTAAGAAAGTTGGATGTAATTCTTTTTGCTATCCGTATTTTTTCCTTCTCTAAACTGATGTAATTGGTATTTATAAGGATATACGGAATCTTATGATACATAAATATTTAGTATCCAAATTTAGCTTTTGTTTAAAGTAAAGATTCTTAATTTATACAAAATAAATAACGATCCAGTAAGTTTAAGAAAATGTTAAGTTGTGCTTTCATAAATAAAGCTGTTTATACAATAACATACTTTGTTATTTTAACACAGGTTATATAAATAAAATTTATCAAGGCTTATTTAAGAAATAAGAAATGTAGAAAGTGACTGTGACGGTATAGACTTGTTCAGTCTGGTTCATCAAAGAAGGTGCAATTAAATTCAAATATATAATCCAAATATTTAATTATGTGTGTGAAACAATTAAAACAAGAAAAACAAACATGTTTAAGTTCGAACTAAGATAGTACGATTAATGTTTCTGGAAAATCAGATTTTATTTCTATATTTATTTTATGTGTGTATTAATATCCAATTGTTAAATTCTAGCATTTGCTATATATATACGAAAGTCGCAATAGATTTTTTCATAAGTTAATAGTTATACGTGCAGTAATAAGACATTTATAATTGTATTATGTTGCTAAAAATATAATACTTTTAAAATATTGAAAGAAAATATTTTTTAGTAATTTTTTCCAAAAAACTTTTAAATGACGTGTGTATTTATATCTTAATCAAAATAAAATTTTCTTCGTTATTTTTGTATTCGGAATATTTTCAAATGCGAAGCGAAGCTTTTAAATAACTTGACAGAATAACATTTCTTTTTGTTCTCTCAGTTAAGGTAATAGAAAAAATGTTCTTAGTCCAATTCAAGAAGATTTAATTTTCGTACTTCTTAGAAATTTAAGGCTTCATGAGTAAAATTACTTATGCATTTGTGTTTATACAACAAATGAAATATATTTTCAATAGTTTTCGATAATTGTTAAAAAGTTAAGTGTTTAAATTATACATACGTATATATATACACTCATGTCCATAAATTAAGGATAATTCACACAGAAATTGAACTCGAAAATAAAAATTTCACCTGTAGAATTCACACACAGCTTGAAGAAGAATATGCAAATTAAAGGAAACCACCAAATGGCACGGATAGTACGTCACAATGACGAGAGTGTAAGAGAGGGGTACATAAGGAATGGTGGCAAAAAAGTAAAATTGTTCACAAGCGCTTTAAAAGCCTTTCAGTGAGACAACCGCATAGTTATGGCACAAAGGAAGCATTTGGATGATGTTTTACGTGGTAGAATTATCAGACGACTGGAACGTGGACGTACTAAGCTGGAAGTATCCGAGGTACTTGGAATCTCCAGAGTGTCATCTCCAGGCTTTGGAAACAATTCCAATGGTAATATGAGTAGATGTTACAGCACAGGTCGCCCCCAGTTACAACGCAGAATGAGGACCGGTATTTGACAGTTACTGCTAAAAGAAACAGACGGAGCACAGCATCAGACCTATCTCGTCAGCTCTCTTCGGCTACCGGTTCGACAGTTTCAAGGAAGACCGTGTACAGACGCTTAGGGCACATTGGTCTATATGCTCGTAGCCTGTCAGATGTGTTCCCCTTACCGCAACTCACTGTCGCCTGCGATTAACCTGGAGTAGAGAGCACCGCAACAGTGGTCTTGTGTGATGTTTTCCGACGAGTCCAGGTTTAGTTTGCAGTCTGATTCTCACCGGACTTTCATATGGAGAGCTCCAGGTACCCGTTACCACCAAGAGAATACCGTTAAACTACACCGTTACGGTGGTGCACGATGGCTCGTTTGGGGAGGAATTATTCTTGGTTCCAGAACTGACCTGCATGTTCAGAGTGTAACGATGACAGGCCACATCTATCGGGATGTCATTCTGGTAACAATATGTACGTTTGTTTCGGGCGCCATGGGTGCTGAATTTCTGTTTATGGATGACAACGCCCGTCCTCACCGTGCAAACATTGTAGACGAATGCCTTCAATCGGAAGGATATCACCTGTATGGATTGGCCAGCATACTCACCGGACTTGAATTCAATAGAGCATGTGTGGGATATGCTTGGCCGACGAATTGCAGCTCGTCAACCCCTCCCACCTGTATACCGGAACTTCGGAGGGCATTGCTTGATGGAGTGGTGTAATATTCCCCAAGATCAGATTGATAATTTGATACTCAGCATGCGTAGGCGTTGTAAGACCTGTATTGCATCGTCCGGGAGACATACTCCGTATTAACCATCATACTAATCATGTTATACTGTTTTTTGTAAATAGGTTCTTTTTTGAAATTTGCTCCAGGGAGTAAAAATCGCAATTTTTATTAATTATTTCAAACATATAGCATCTTTTTTGCTCTTTACTTTTTGTTTAATAAATAGACTTTACAAATAAGTCAAATTTGTCTTGCTTCTGTCTTTTTCTTTGCCTGAACTTCATTATCCTTAATTTAATGGACATGAGTATATATATATATAAAAAAATATATAATATATATTATATATATACATTAGACATGTATATATGTATTTATTTTTTGTGGAGAAGGTTTTTAGTGCTGTCCTGTCTTTGTTGGAGTTTCTGACCAGGAAGCGCTACAGCATATCCACGCTGCACTGTTTAATCTATCACCAAATTGCCAACATGTTTGCCAAAAATGATGCCCACCTGGCTCTATCGCCAATATTTCGCTATGTTTCCGCTGAATCGTAATGTAGGGAACCTCGTTGCTTGCGAATATTACAACTTTAACATAAAATAAAAAACAGAAAATAATATAAACGCATTACATATCGAGACAAATTATTTAGACTATTTTAAGCGTCCATTGCACACAATTTATAACTATATATTTCTTTTTTCTGAATGGAGATTAGCTTATAAATGTGTTTTCAAAGTCGACCCAAAAGAGAATTAAAGGGGTGTTCGAAATAAAAAAAACAACAACATTTTTATCAGCTATTAGACCTTCAAACTTAAAATTTAATAAATATGGGCTTTTTGTTTAGCTAAGATATGCAAAAAAGCTTTTTTTTAAAATTGCAATTCTCGTAAAATTAACTCATTAAAAACTTATGTATTCTTCAATCTGTACTGTATAATTTTTGAGTTCACCAGTGCAAAGAATGGGTATACCAGCTAGTATGCGAATAAACAAAGAAAAGAAAAGAGAAATTGAATAACAAATGAATAATAAAAGAAAAGGAAAAAATGTATTTTTATGTTTTCCTTTTTCTTAGCAATTTAATTAAAATTTTAAAGAGGTGCTCTGTTCTTATTTCAAATTCAAAACTGTTATAAATGAGAAAGAAATAGGCTTTTTGACTTAAACTAAAACTATTTTGAACTATATAAAGTTTAATCATAGTTTTCTACCCATTTTAATTTAAGGAAATGCAGTTATATTTCATAATAATAGTGAATTAAAATTTTTTAAAAAAAAACGCATATTGTTTCCTTGTGATCGCAATTCAGCTTTAACATTAAGATCAATACTAAATAAATTTTTGATCCTTGCCTTTTGTTTAAAATTTATAAATATGCACAAAAAATGAAAAATAATATATTTTTTCAAAAACTGTATATATGATTCTAATTAATTAAAATGTTTCCAAGTTTTCTATAAAGATTATAAAATTCCAAAGCGTTTCAACTATCGAAAAAGTAAAACAAAAAATCTAAGATACAGTGAAAAAAAATCCTTTTAGATGAAAGAATAAATTTTGGATATTTTTACATTCAAAAAAGGAAGAAAAAATATTTTAATCTTTATGACCTTACTATGAAAATTATTTTATTATATTTTGTTTTTCAGCGTTACTCCTGCTATATATATTCTCTTTAGTCTGTTTGAAGTTGATTATGACTTATTTTCTGTCATTTACTTCTCGTTTAAGTTACAAAGACATTTTCAAATATAGCTGTTCATTATTTATTAAAATTCTTGTCTATTTAGTAAACCTAAATAAAAAAAACATAAAAATAATAATTTTTTTTTGTACTTTAAGAAACTTATTCCCAGTCAATAACGAGATTTTAATAGACCTTTTTTTAAGAATTTCTTAATATTTTGTTCTCAAATTTTACTTGTTGAGATTCAAAATTTATTTTTAAGCAAAAATTAAAAACGTAACACTTTATTTGTTCACATAGTTGCAATCACAATGTTTAATTAAATTTACAGGGTGTCCTAGGATTATATGGAAAAAATTTAAGGTGTGGCATGCGACATCATTTATAACATTATCAATTAACAATATATTGAATTCAACAGTACTATACATTGACACAATAAAGCTACAATATGATTTTTCCTTACGTGCCACCGGCATACATAAGCGTCTCGCTCAGCTAAAGCAATAATTGTCCCGGACATATATATACGTCTTTCCGAAGTATGATCTTTTCTGTGCACTCCTATCCATAAAATTATACCGAAGGTTTTGGAATGCAATAAATGGACCGTGACAGTGTTTGCAAAGTATTTACATTTATTTATTCCTTCTCTCTTTATTTCTTTATTATCTATTTATTTCTTTATTTTACTTCTTTATTCTTTCCATCATATACACTCACCTTCGTGGGAGAAGGTGGCATTAGGGAGCGAATCGCGTAAATTTTAATCAGCAGTTAAGGGATTACGTATAAACCTTAGAATTATCAAGATAAGTTTTAGTTTTTGTATATAATTTTATGTATGACAAGCCCATGGGTTCACTGGCAATTATTAAACTCGTCCTTAACATAGTATTTTTAATATAATTATAAAATGTATTGTGAAGTACTGATGCATTTTAAAGTTTATTATATCAGTGTAATTGTGTATTTTATTTTTTTGATATCGGAATGTTTTTTGTATGTTTTCTTTCAGTAAAGTAATATATTTTTTTTAAATAATCCTTTTTTTTTTCGATTTTTTAATATGCTCGCAACCCTCTCATAGAATTATCACGCATCCTTAGGGGGGCACGCCCCACAGTTTTAGAAACGTTGAAGTAATGTTCATCGTGTTTTACAACTTGAAGAATTATACCCTTACCATTTTCAGAATGTACTGCCACAACACATGTAATACATTTGACCAATAAATATTTCAGATGACCCCAGTATTTTATCTTTTTGTTTGTTGTATATTTTCCCATGATGTTTCCGATCATGGGTAGTTATGCAAATCTGAATCCTTGTGATATACCCTACCTCCTTGTAAAGTTTGTCCTGATAATCCTGGGATACCTCCTATATTTCTACTTTACTGTACATATTTGTTATACATCAGGTTGCTAAATGAATGTTACGAAAAATATATTTAAAAACACAATGAAATGTTAATACACATAGTTCTAATTTTTGGATTATTTTCATATATTGCATACCCATTACAATTTTTTGAGATACATAATTTTATTTAATGAAACTATGTTTATATTTTCTATCTATGACTTTTCCATTTTTGATTATCAAAAATTACTTTTAAAACTGCAATATAATACTTGTATGGGTCTATTTGTGATATTAGTTTAATATGCGGGGATTGTTCTAGTTTCTGGGAAGCAGCAAATACATCGTAGAACGTATGTAATGAGTAATATATAGCACTATACAAAAATAGTTTGTGTTTGTTAGCATTTTCGTTTAAAATTTCTTCAATGAATTTTATAGCAATACTTTTTTAATATAAATATTATTAATAAAAAACATAATTTTGAAGGGAAAATTTAACTAACTACATTAAAAATATATAGCACTTGATTAAAAATTAATTTCTAACTTATTAAGTAATATTTGCTTAACTGGTTTTGCAGGTATATTTTACTCCAAGAAAAATGTTTAGCATTACAATAAGAGCTTACTATTAAAAAATTTTGAATAAATTTTAACGTTTATTTATCTTCAAAAATTGTTTCCGACAATTCAGTTGAAGTTGTCGAATTTTCTACAAAAAGCGAAATTTTTTCTTACAAAAATAGGAGGAAAACTCTTTTTTGAATGTGGTTATTCAGTGGAAATTATTGTGTAGAGTTGTTGAATTGGAAGTAAATTGTGTTGACATTCAACGGTTTGCTTGTCTATCGATTTTTCCCCCGTCACTTCGAAAAGAAATCATTGTGCTACAGTGTTTTTCTCGCAGTCTAAGAATAAAATCACACTCGCGCAATTACTGTTGGAATCTCATTTTACACACAATGCTGCATTTCCTATTTATTTTTAAAAAATTGTTCTTTGGAGTTGTGTTCCTGCTGAATAAGTAATAAATTTATGCATGAAATACTGAAATAAAAAGTAGCTAAACTTATGAGAAATCCCGAAAAGTAAACGAAACCACTGAATGTGTGATATTTATTTACATGCGAGAATATATTTTGATTGATCGGTGTTTTTCTCTTCTATTCATAATTAAACTGATTAATTTTATTCTAGAGAGACACTTTTCTATCTTTGCTTCCTTTTTTACATTTGATAGTTCTTCAATGGAATTCTTTCTATGTTTAAAAGTGCATTTTTCTCCATTAAATTATGTATTATTAGACGAAGTTTAGATTGTAATAATCAATAATATGACAAATGAAACTGTTCTCAAATGTAGTTAATCTTAAAAATTATATAGAGACAGAATATTAACAAAAAATTATAATATGAATAGAAAATTATCATGATTTCTGAAAAGAAAAGCTTAATTATATTGAAAAACACAAAAATAAATACTTCAACATCGTTCTTAGTGGATGCGTCCAATGGTGACCATTTTTGGGGCCCGGTCAATATATCGCCACACAATAATATATAATAAAATAAAATTTCTTCTGAAGTATAGAAAAGATAGCAAAGAAGAGATGTCAAGTGTGATGAAGAGATGTGAGGGTCTATCCGTGAAGCTGTACCAATCCTTTTGGGGTAAATTTATATCTTTTTAAATGTTCAATTGAAAGTTTTCTCCCGAAGAAGACTTGATTTATTCAAATGAATGATTCTATTTAAGCATTGACTTTTAGATACGCGAAGTTAGTTGAGAGTAGTTGGGAACTAGTTGAGAATTAGTCAACGAGTTGGACGCCCAAGGACAGCGATTACAGACCAAAACATTGCCAGAATTGGTGATGTGAATGGATTGATTCCCACATCAGTGGTCAGACAGTTAATCAACACTACTACATTGAAATACTAAAGAGGCTCCGTGAAAAAAATTACATAAAAAACACCAGAACTTAGGAGTGATGGATGGCTGTTTCACCAAGGCAATGCACCTGCTCGATCGGCCTATCTGTCAAGTAGTTTATGACCAGCAAAAACATTCTTGAGAAGGAGAATCTTTCTTATTTATCTGATTTGATCCCATGCGACTTTTTTTATTTCCTATAGTAAAAACTTGCTTAAAGGAAGTCCATTTTACCTCAGTGAACAGGTTCAGGTGAAAACGAAGAATCTCCTGTCTTCCAAAATCCTCGTTCCAGAATCGTTACTTGCATTGGCAGCACCGAATGCAGAAATGTGTGAATGCTGAAGAGAGCTACTTTGAAGGTGATAATGCCACGCAGAACTGATTCTGTACGTACTATGATTTATTGGACCAGTGTCGTTTTTTGTGTCACAACTTGCATATCTCTTCAATAAGTCAAGTGGATGAGTGGTAGCACAAAATCATCGAAAAGTCATCAGACAGTTCTAAAGCGTATTAATTCTAACTAATCGCAATACAACATGTCATTTTGATGTAATTATTTAAAAAAAAGCATCTTTATTTGTCCTTCTAAAAACATTCAGAGTACACAGCGAAACCTATATATATATATTTCTGTTTTTTATGTGTCTTTATGCTATGTTCTCGTATGATTTTCTGTTGTTCTATATTTTCTGTGTGTTTAGTTTTTTGTTATTAAAAATGACAAAAAACAAAACTTGTAGCCCGTTTAAAACTGAAGAACACGGACTCGGGAATAAAGAAATATATATTCCCAAAACTCTAATTTAAATATATGTCTGAAAATTTGGGATGATTGTATAAATTAGATGCATAAATTACAAGCAGTACCTGAAACAGCTGTTAAAAATGAAATTGAATGTGAATGTCTTTTTTTTAAATTCAGTATTGATTCTTACTTATGCTGATTTTATTTTTGGAAAAATTCCACGCATACTAGCAAGTTTTATTGAGCTATGTAAAGGTTTCGACGTAAAACAAGTTTACTGTCTATATTCCGATGAAGAATGATATATTCTGAACAAGTGAAACATTACACGTGTGGATTCCTTTCAATTTAATATTTATTATTTGGTGTAGAATGTTTATAAAAATTTGCAGTGCAAACAGCGTACGTTTTTTATATCTTAATACAAGTAAATGTTTACTTAAGCATTGAATAATCTCATACTTAAGCTCTAATTACTTTAAAAAGTAGAATGTATTTTCCATATGTTTGAAAACGATATAAGAGAAAGTTGCTTAAAACACAGTACTACTTTTAATTTAAAAAAAAAAAACAGAGCGTAAAACATTCAAACTGTTCCAAACTACCAAGCAGCGTAATTTACTTGAAATAGGAACAATAAATATCCATAAGAAATATTTTCATCAATATCCAACTACGTATTAATTATGTACATTAAGATTGAAATTTTGTTTTCGGAAAGAAAAAAATATTAGAGATCTCTAAGTGAAATCAATGTGTCAAAAAAAATCTTCATTTATTGGACAATAATTCAAATACAACTGTAAGAACCATTCAAACCCCGGACAATCTATTCAATATAATTCCTTGATATTAAAAGGTTTCTTTAAGAATCCCGAGCATATATATATATATATAGAAATATATATATATATTCTCCAGAAACATAAAATTCTTAGAACACACCACATTTATTCAAACACGGAAAAAAGTAATAAATAAACAAAATGACAAAATGGAGGTTAATTTTCCGTGTCTAACCCAGATAGAGCTCCTTGTACCACAGCCTCCAGGCTAAGTACTGACAGCATTTGAGTAGACGGACGGTTAACAACAAGACAAATATTTAATCCGTTTGAAAGAACTACTTCATTTCACTCCCACTGACATTTATTAGATTGCCCTGTGTGAGGAAATAAATCTGATCAGTATTCAACTTATCTACGCCTAGAATGAGATTGGTCGTTGGGGCAGAACCTATTTTAACAGACTATTGGCAAAGTTATTGAAAGAAATTAAAATGTAGGAGGTATTGACTTTTTTGTTGAATTTTGCATGCATATCAACAATTTATTTTTTCCCTCCTAAACGAATTAAGTTATTGTGAAATCGATCCCTAAAGTTGCTTAGAACATCCTTAAGAATATTACAAAAACAATTTCAGGTAAAAAAAAATACAAAAGGTATAAAATTTTCAAATATTTAAAATTTTCTTCTATTTGAGACAGGTTTGAGCTCACCGTGGAATAGACGAGAGCACACGTTACAGCAGCACTGTGTTCTCCAAAGACCAAGCAGCATGCAGACAAACAACTAAGTCTGTTTGTGAAGTCACTGCGTATCGATACACTAATTCCTTGAAATTACCCCGTTGGAAAAAATCCTACAGTGAGAGATCTTGTGATCGTGGGGGACCCATATGTCCGATCTAACGGCCTCTGTATGCCATATCCAGCCGATCAAGTACAGAAATACACCGGAGCCCCATCATCAACCGTTATGCATCATCACTTTTTCACTATGGATTGTACAGGTACCATTTTCTGGGTATTTTTTACGTACTCCCCAACGCAGAATCTGGCTGTACAGAGTGTGGGACACCATGTATATAACATTTGATGGTACTTTGAATTATGGTAACCTATTGATATTATATGAAACGAAGCACATGGAGGCCAATTCAGCGCGTATGACATGTAGGAAATCGGGTTTGCCAACTTGGTGAGTTATTAATAGAGTTGGCGATTGTTTAGATAATATGTAAGTACAGGTTTGATTTTACTGATTGAACCATTCCGTAAAGAAAAGTAATAAACAAATTGGCAGACGATTATAATATATGCCCATTTTGTTACAGACTTTATTAACTGTTACTTCTGAATCATCCAGCACAAGGCCATTGGTTTGGCGAATTTTAACTCACATAAACTTCTTAAGGGGAGTTGGAAAGGTAAAATTTTTTTTAAGAGGTGAATTTCAGATTATTGCATTTTTATATTCTTCCGCTCATTACCTTTCCAAAAATACTTCATTTTTATCTCTAGCTTAATTAGAAGTGCTAAAATTTTGTTTTTAAAGAATCGTCTAAACGCGAGTCACCGATTTAAATGGACAGAAAAAAGGTAAACATCGCACTTCCTCTTGGGTAAGCTTGAAGTTTGACGTCATTTTTTAAAATTTCTTTAGGGCATGTTATGAAACGGATGGGATCTCACCTCCGACGTTTCAAAGCAAAAATAAGGGGGCAAAAATTATCAGATGGCAAAGCATTATGTGGCAAAAATAGATTAACAGAAGCAACTATTGATCAATTGCAAACATATTATGGTCTTGCCTTTCGAAGAAATTTATCAAATGTAAAGTGTCTGAAACAAGCTATATATATATGGGCAATATTTCTTCACAAAATATCTACGGATAAAAATCCACAGCATGGATTTTGTCCATCAGGTCTTGACACATGGTGTCAGTGTAAGAAGGCTCAATTGGAAAATAAACTTTATCCCCACAACATAAACTTCCATTTGCTGTTGTTGAAACCATTAGGCCTATTTTTAGGGACCTTTCGGATCCAGAATTATTGAAAAAGTGCTTGCATGGAAACACGCAGAATCCGAATGAAAGCATTAATAATGTTATTTGGTCTCGTGTCCCCAAAAAGACATTTGTGCACATAGAAACACTTTCCTTTGGTACATATGATGCTATTGCATCCTTTAATAAAGGGAATGCAACAAAGCTGGATATTTAAAAAAACTTAACATAGAGCGAGGATATTATGCGACATGCTGCATGGAACATCTCGACAAAGAGAGCAGTACAAGGGTAAGATATGCCAATTTACAGAAAACTAAGGAGACTAGAAAAGTAAAAAGACTTAAAAGAATGAAACAAGAAGATGAAAATTTAAAAAATGCTGAAAATTTGGAATATGGAGCTGGAATGTTTTGATAAGGTAACTTTTTTTTATAAAAATGTGTTTTTCTCAAAATGTCACTTTTGAAGGTTCGATGTACCTTTTCTCAGAAAGTATATATCTGATGTCAACAAAACTTACATGACACATTCTTTATATATTCTAGTATATACTGAAATGAGCTTTTAGCAAAATTTTGTATACATTTTTTTTTATAATTTTTTTTCTGTCGAAAAACACTGTTTTCTCACTATACATCAAATAAAAAAATTTTAAAGAAAAACTAATGGAAATTTCAAAAAAAGCTCATTTCAGTATAATATTAGATGTATGCTTAACTTGCAAAAATTTGGGATTGTATTTCCAACAGGTTTTTAGAAAAGGTACATTGAAAAAGCCCTTTTTAACATTATCAGTATAGAGCGTTCCGATACCCCTTAAGGTCAGCGGTTATCAAATAAATCAGCAATTTGTACGTACACACCAAAAGAATTCAAGTGCTTCTAAGATGTGAGATACAGGGAAATACGTTTGACGTGAAAACGGTTAAGACGAAATATCGGTTAACACGAAATAATACAACGGTCACGACAAACTACTATGTATTTTCATAAATTTTTTCTCTTAACACGAAAAGAAAATCACTTAACACGAAAAGATTTCCCTTTTGGGAATAAACAAAATACGGAAATAATGAAATGTTTGAGAATGTTCCTGTGTTCTTGAACTGTCCTACAGTATCATCCGAATAATTCATATCAGTAGATGATGACAATGTATGAACAACCCCAATTATGGAAGATAAAGTCATTTTAGAGTTTGTTAAAAGTTCAAAAAATATAATTGATTCAAATTCCGATGATACAGAATAATACAGCTCCTGTTCCCACGTCCTCTGAAATGAGTAACACTATGAAAAGTGTACGCAGTTATTTAGACGCACATTCCGACGGTGAAATGAATAACACCGAGCAATTTGTTGATAATTTGGTGCTAAAACACAAATCAAAGAAAAAAATATCAGATTTGCCCCCCCGAAAACTCAATAATATTTTGTTTTTTGTAAAACTTGAAAATTTTGTTTTAAATTTCATTAAGTTCTTGTGAATATTTTTGTTCCATTGATTTTCATTAAATGCGCGCATATGTTACACATCTATTTAAATGAAACGTACTCTAATAAACTTAATTTTTTGAAAATATGTTTGTTTTAACAATATTCTTTACCACGAAATTCTTTGCACACGAAAAATTATTTCAGTCCCTTCTGTTTCGTGTTAAACGATTTTCGCTGTATATAACAATTTTATAGACCGCTTACTTAAGCAGAATCCTAATATAAAATGTTACAAATCACATAACAACTTCTTAAAAAGTTGCATAAAGGAAAAATTAATGCCTAAGAAAATTTTGACTGTGTAGGTTAGAAGAAAAATAGAATTAAATCATCGTGTACGAGTATGCTGTCAAAAATCCTGGATTAACTTAGTATAAGCGTAACACGAAACTCATAAATAACATGAAAATAGTCCTTTAGATTTTTAAATACTTTTATGCAGATCAGTAGAATTTGATATTTAAACAATTTTAGAAAAATAATTTTCTGAAATAAAATAATATTACTTTTTAGGTGCTTATTTTAAACAATTTATGAGTAGTTGCTCTTTTGAAAATTTTATCGTTACAAAATGAGACAAATATTGTTATTCACATGTATTTTAACAAAATTTCTTTCATTTTATTATGTAGAAAAATCATCTATACACAGGGGGAAAATATGTTTTCTTTTTACTTCATTCTTTCCGTATATGAAACATGTTATAATAGTTTTTATAATGCATTCTGTACTGTTTTCCACAAATATTGCATACCTTCTTGTTCATTTACATTTAGTAAAATTTGTCTTTTATTCGGAATTTAAACAATGCTATTTCAAAGTGCCAGGCAAATTTGATTTCAGAATTTTATGGTGATCTTATACAGACTCGATATGTACCATTTTCTTTATAACATTACAAAATTTAAATTTACAGAATAACACCATTATACACCATAAGTATGATGTTTAGATGAATTTTATGATGTTCTTCGTCAACGAAGAAATCTTAAAAATGGAAGTTACGTTCCCAAAGTTAATTGCTCATCAAAAATTACTTATTTTGAATTACATATATATTCCTTTAGAATTATTGTACACTAAGTACTAAAATTAATAATAAAATGATAAATTTGATTGGTAATTATTCATCAAAAATTACTTATTTTAAATTATTTATAATCCTTAAGAATTATTGTACACTAAGTAGTAAAATTAATAATAAAGTAAATAATTTGATTGGTAACATTGCATTAATGGAAATTAAAGTTTGCTTAGTATTTTCTGAAGTTAGTTTGATAATTAAAATTGAATAGCTGTACAAGTTTATTTCTATATTGAAGGTTGCATACCCTTTTCAGTGCACTTAAGGTAGAGGAGTTCACTTAAAACACACACGCACACGCACACACAAATACACGCACACACATACACGCACACCTACACACGCGCACACCTACACACGCGTACACGCACACGCGCACGCACTCTCGCGCACACTTAAGCACGCATGCACACACACACGCCTACACACCAGCCCACACACACATATACTAATAATTCCTGAAATTCTTTTTTTTTATTTCAAACGAATTACTTCAGAAACTTTAGTCTTTTTTTAGAGATCCTTTTCATTATTGCAAGAACTTTAAGGTTACCCATTCTTATGTTAAAAGCACTGACTGATATTTTCCCCTTAATGCTTCTATTTATTTTGTTTTACAAAAGAGCTTCGAAATTATGTAGGGGACTGACTTTTGTTATAGTCCCAACGGCTCAGCTTTATTGTAGAGTGTGATTTATTTATTTCTTGCAAAACATTTTTCCTCCAAGTAAAAATATTTTTTCTACAAGCAATGTCTCTGAGCATTATAGAAAAACGAAAAAGTTACGTTAAGTGAGATAAATTCATTATTTTTTTTTTACGTGCTCGGGGAAAATCTTATTTATGCAAAAAGATCCCGATCGAATTCAAGCCCTTTGTTCTATGTAACTCCTAGAGTAAAGATTTCAACTAAAACTAACTACTTTTAGTGCCTTTATACTGAATATTTTAGAAGACTGCTGTTTCATTACATCTACCTAGCTCAATACAGCTACCCTAATTTTCACTACAGTTGCCGATCTTAACTCAGTTTTATATCTCAAATTTAACTCATTCCTTAATGTTTTTTTTCAAGCTGTATTTGATCAATTAAAAGGAAGTGTTTATTAATGTTGCACTTTTAAGCTACACAAAGGCTATTGCTTCGTTATTTTTAAACTTTAAGCAAGTGAGATGGACGACATCTGAGATATGTCATAACGTTTTTCAAACTTTTACACCACACCAAAGTGACGACTTTATCATCGATAGACTAAACGTGGATCGGATCCACTACACTGCAAGTCTACAGTGACACCAGGACTCAAACCGAGGACTCAGTGATACCAACCACGAGCTCACGACCATGACCTCTCGGCTACTGCATCTATTCAAAATTTTAAAAGAAAAATATCTTTAGATTTATCTTAGCTTAACCCCTTAACTGCTTTTCCTGTACACAGTACGAGTCACCGAAAGCTGGTCATAATGTTGCCCGTACGCTGTAGGACTAATATTATCTTTTTTCTACTTCTTCTCGGCTACTGCATCTACTCACAATTTTAAAAGAAAAATATCTTTAGATTTATTTTAGCTTAACCCCTTAACTGCTTTTCCTGTACACAGTACGAGTCACCGAAAGCTGGTCATAACTGGTCTGCCCGTACGCTGTATGGGAACTAATATTATCTTTTTTCTACTTCTTCTCGGCTACTGCATCTACTCACAATTTTAAAAGAAAAATATCTTTAGATTTATTTTAGCTTAACCCCTTAACTGCTTTTCCTGTACGCAGTACGGGTCACCGAAAGCTGGTCATAATTTGTTTGCCCGTACGCTGTAAGGTACTAATATTATTTCTTTTTTTTTTTCTACTTCTTCTCGGTTAGTGCATCTACTCACAATTTTAAAGAAAATATCTTTAGATTTATTTTAGCTTAACCCCTTAACTGCTTTTCCTGTACACAGTACGAGTCACCGAAAGCTGGTCATAACTGGTCTGCCCGTACGCTGTATGGGAACTAATATTATCTTTTTTCTACTTCTTCTCGGTTAGTGCATCTACTCACAATTTTAAAAGAAAAATATCTTTAGATTTATTTAGCTTAACCCTTAACTCTTTTCCTGTACGCAGTACGGTCACGAAAGCTGGTCATAATTTGTTTGCCGTACGCTGTAGGTACTAATATTTTTTTTTTCTTTTTTCTACTTCTTCTCGTTAGTGCATCTACTCACAATTTTAAAAGAAAAATATCTTTAGATTTATTTTAGCTTAACCCTTAACTCTTTTCTGTACCAGTACGGTCACCGAAAGCTGGTCATAATGTTGCCCGTACGCTGTATGGGAACTAATATTATCTTTTTTCTACTTCTTCTCGGCTACTGCATCTACTCACAATTTTAAAAGAAAATATCTTTAGATTTATTTAGCTTAACCCCTTAACTGCTTTTCCTGTACACAGTACGGGTCACCGAAAGCTGGTCATAATTTGTTTGCCCGTACGCTGTAAGGGACTAATATTACTTCTTTTTCTCTTCTTTCTACTTCTTCTCGGTTAGTGCATCTACTCACAATTTTAAAAGAAAAATATCTTTAGATTTATTTTAGCTTAACCCCTTAACTCTTTTCCTGTACGCAGTACGGTCACCGAAAGCTGGTCATAATTTGTTTGCCCGTACGCTGTAAGGGTACTAATATTACCTTCTCTTTTTACTCTTCTTTCTACTTCTTCTCGGTTAGTGCATCTACTCACAATTTTAAAAGAAAAATATCTTTAGATTTATTTTAGCTTAACCCCTTAACTGCTTTTCCTGTACGCAGTACGGGTCACCGAAAGCTGGTCATAATTTGTTTGCCCGTACGCTGTAAGGGTACTAATATTACCTTCTCTTTTTACTCTTCTTTCTACTTCTTCTCGGTTAGTGCATCTACTCACAATTTTAAAAGAAAAATATCTTTAGATTTATTTTAGCTTAACCCCTTAACTGCTTTTCCTGTACGCAGTACGGGTCACCGAAAGCTGGTCATAATTTGTTTGCCCGTACGCTGTAAGGGTATTTAATATTACCTTCTCTTTTTACTCTTCTTTCTACTTCTTCTCGGTTAGTGCATCTACTCACAATTAAAAGAAAAATATCTTTAATTTATTTTAGCTTAACCCCTTAACTCTTTTCCTGTACCAGTACGGTCACTGAAAGCTGGTCATAATGTTGCCCGTACGCTGTAGGGTACTAATATTATCTTTTTTTTTTTTCTTTTTTCTACTTCTTCTCGGCTACTGCATCTACTCACAATTTTAAAAGAAAAATATCTTTAGATTTATTTTAGCTTAACCCCTTAACTGCTTTTCCTGTACGCAGTACGGGTCACCGAAAGCTGGTCATAATTTGTTTGCCCGTACGCTGTAAGGGTACTAATATTACCTTCTCTTCTCTCTCTCTTTCTACTCTTCTTTCTACTTCTTCTCGGTTAGTGCATCTACTCACAATTTTAAAAGAAAAATATCTTTAGATTTTTATTTTAGCTTAACCCCTAACTGGTTTTCTCGTACACAGTAAGAGCCACTGAAAGATGAGCATAACTGGTTTGCCCGTACGCGGTAGGGAAACTGATATTTTCTTTTTTTCTATCCTTGATTTGCACATATTTTTAATTCTTAAAGTAAGATTATTAGTGCAAGTGTTTTAAGAGATGCAGTTTGTTCATGGTACTGATATATATATATACTTCTAATAAGGTTTTTTTTTCGGGGGTGAAGGCGGGAATTTTTCATTGAAGGCAGGGATTTAGATCCTTGAAAATAATCGATAAAGAACAGGAATTGGAAAGCAAATGGGCAATTTGTTTGTTCAGAAGAACTAAAAATGAAAAGATAATATCCAAAAGAGCCGATATTATCTTTGTCCCCATTGCAATGTAAGTATATATTACATCACGCTACAAAACAAGTATGCATATATATATATATAAATAAATGTACACACACACATACACACAAAACGTCGTAAATATTACTATTTTGCTTTTTATGTCACTGATGTTAGTAAGTTGAGTCAAGTCATAAGTTGGATTTGATTTGTGTAGTAGTTAGGACATACGAAGTAAGATTATAATTTGTTATTCTTTTTGTAGAACTTACTTCTTGCAGCTCATGTGTGTTATAGATAAGAACTAAAAGGAACTGATTCTTCTCATTTTTGATGTTATCTTACTGACTAAATACAGACAAGATATGAAAGAAGAGAGAATACAGACGAAATATGAAAGTATTAATTAAGTTGAGGCTGAATGTCGTAAAGATTACTTTTCTGCTTTTATGTTACGGATGTTAATAAGTTGAGTAAAGTTATAAGTTGGATTTTCTTTGTTTAGTAGCTTGAATATACGAAGTCCTTTGTTTATAATTAATATATTCCATCTTTCTTATGTAGAAGCTTACTTTGTTATTTTTCTGAAGCTGAATAAATATATTTAATGAATAGAATTCCAATTACGTTTTCAGTTGTAAATCTTACGAATATCCCTTTGAACCTGGATGTATCTGGAAGAAATTAATAAAGGGACTATACAAGTACTCATTAACTTTTATAGCAGTCTGTAATAACTAATGGCTAAATGAATCGCATACCAAAAATAAATTTCTAATAAAAATGTATACCATGTATTCAATTTCGTTATTTATATTAAGGTTTTTCTTTGTATCATATTTTGTAAATATTGAGATCTTATTATATAGCTTCTCAAGTACAGTAAATATTTTAATATACGAAGAATGAGAAAGAGATACATAAAGTGGTAAAAAGGAAAGGAAAGATACTTGATGATAAAGTTTTTAGCTTAGATAAAGTGTTTAAATTTTATATGAAAAAAGAATCAAGTCATTTATATACAGAGAGATCTCTCTCTCTCTCTTTAAGGAAAAAAATCTCCCTTGGATAAAAGTTCTTCGAAAACTGATTAATTTTCAGATGAGGATTACTTTGATCAAACAATACTGTTACTATTTGAGTGCAATAAGAGAGAGAGAGAGATGCGTAGTAACATATATTCTCTTTTAAACTGAATGTAATGAAAATAAATTATTGAAGAAATAGAATCCTATTTTTTGTTATTAGAAGAGAATGATGAAAATATACGTATTTATTCCAAGATTGCGGGCATGTGTTTTTTGAATATAATTTTTTAAGACACTAAAAACAAATGTATGTCATGTTTCTAATGAGAAATATAAAATTATTGGATAGAATCATCCTTCACATGAATAACTTTTCACTTATTTTAAATTCGATTCTTTATGTTAATCCGATATTTAACTAAACTCACTGAAATGCAATGAACAAAATGTTATTCATTTTCACTTAATTAATACTAATGCTAAATAAAGGGTAATTCATAAACAAACATACAGAATATATTACGTGTAACAGCATTGTATGGGAATATTTAAAGTTTGTTAGAGATAGTCACGGTTGCTATATGTGTACGTCCTTGGTTACACGAGACATAACGAGTTGGTTATCCATTTCAGCCCAAACGCGTTTTAAGGTATCTGTGTGCAGTGCCCACAATCGTCCATCTATAGGTGTTTGATACGTAGTTTCAGCTCTGCTTAACCAACAAAAAGGGAAAGGACGAATACTTTGTTTTGCCAATTACATACCACACAAGAAAAAAACACAAGGTGTTGAATCAAGACTTCTGGATGCTCATTGCGGGAGTGGCATGTTGCAATCCATCGTTGAATGAGATGTTCATCGAGGTAATCTCGCTCGTAGGCCGACAGTGTTGGCGGTGCACCATCCAAATGTAGAATGAAGTTGTCAATGATATCCTGCAACTGTAGCACCATCCACGGTGTTAAAATATCCACAAAAAAAAGAGCTTCCGTGACAGTTTGCTCGTGAAAAAGAAGGGATCGAGCACTTCCTTTCCAGATACTAAATAAAACTCAATTATCTTAGGGAAAAAGCACATCCTCTGTGCTTATATTATTGCTTGCGTCACTTTCGTCAGAGGCGAGTCAAACTTTAAGGAGTTTATCAACCTTACGGTCCGCTGAGGTGGTGCGTGTCTTTGACTGTTACTGTTTTAAAACATCAGAAACGTGTATACTTCTTTTATGATTCATCCTGCATTGTTTTTCAATGTTTGTAGATTTCAACTACCGAAATTATAATTTTACATGCGATTGAAATTTTTTTTCAGAAGCTACTCTTAACCTGGTTGAATTCCTGAACCTGATTTCCCCCAGGATTTGTTCCAAGAATGTAAATCACAAAATGAAATTTTGCAATGAGTACTTCAAATGAGTTCCCCACAAACGTTATCTTAAACTACACATTTGAAGAGAATTTTTATTACCAATGTTGATTAACTTAATTAAAACTATATTACCAATTCAGTATTATTTTCTATACTTTGAGATAATAATTGAAAATTATAACGTGCGTGTATTTCATTTAAATTAACATACATTTCATACGTCGGGCAAGGTCAGTATTGCATTTTTAGTGAAGCATTTTATTTGAATAATCTTTCAATGTATACTTTTGTTTGATTATGTGTAACATTTAACTTCAACAATATAACATTTAAGAAAAACATTATACTGCATTATGTTATATACACTACTAGCTGTTACCCGCCCGCTTCGCTGGGTATTTCAAGATGTTTTATAAATTTTTACTGCTTATATATATGCATAAATTATTGATATCTAAGTCCTAGCATTAAGAATTCGATTGAATTGAAAAATATACTTATACCTGTAACTGTCACCTGTTGATAAAAAAAAACGGGCAGAACTCATCTAATTTGTATTTCTAAAAATCTCTAAAATTGAAGCATAGAATGATGTTTGCTCTTTCGTAACTCAAAAACCAAGTGGATTCCAGCAAAATCAATTTTCGGTGGATCTCTACTCCGTAAATTGAACATGCAAGCCAAATTTCAAGTCTAAATCTAACAGAAAAAAGCAAAAGTTTTACTATAAATATCCCCGTAATCCCGTTGAGAGCCGTTTTCCAAATTACCGCTCTTAGCGGATTTCAATTCAACAAAAGAAAAATGCAAACCAAATTACATTATTATAGTCCTTGTAGCTCGAAAAAAGTAATTTTTTTTGTCAATACGTCCCAGTAACCCCCTGCAACCCCCAGAACTTGATTGCTTAAAAATTATTCTTAGTGGATCCCTATTCAACAAAAGAAACATGCTTAACAAATTTCAAGTATACGGGTCTAACAATTAAAAACAGGAATTTTTTTCTGTAATTCCTCTTGACCCCTCGCAAACATCTTTCGGGTCAATTTTCATTTTACTCTTTGTTAGAGGAACTCTATTTCATGAAAGGAACGTGCCTACCAATTTTCAAGCAGGATGATCAAGTAGTTTAAAAATAGAAATATTTATCGATTACGCCTCTTAATCTCCCGAAATTAAACTTCGCAGTTGATATTCGCGAAACCCATTTTGTAGCGGTTCTCTACTTTACGAAAGGAATCTGCTTATCAAATTTCAAGACTGTACGTCTAACAGTTTAAAAATGGGATAATTGTCTATAACGCCACTTGAGCCGCCGCAACGCCACTTCTGGGTCTGTTTTCACAAAACCCATTTTGTTGGGGAATTGCACTCTTGAAAGGAATCTGCTTAGCAAAATTTGAAGACTGTGCGTCCAATTAATTAAAAATGCAAAAAAATTATCAATAATGCCCCTTGAACCACCGCAACACCACCTAGGGGTCGATTTTCACAAAACACATTTTGCAGTGTATTTCTATCCTATGAGAAGAATCTGCTAACCAAATTTCAAGACTGTGAGTCTAATAGTTTAAAAAAGAAATAATTATTTATATCTGCCCTTAACCCCCCGCAACACCCCTTGGGGGTCAATTTTCTCCAAACCCGTTTTGTAGCGGATATTTACTCCATGAAAGAAGCATTCCTACCAATTTTCAAGCAGGTAGGTCAAATAGTTTAAAAACGAAAATATTTATCTCTTACGCCACTTATTCCCCTGCAACGCCACTTAGAGGTCTGTTTTCACAAAACCTTCTTATAGCTGATCTCTACTCTATGAAAGAAATCTCTTTATCAAATATAAAGACTGTGCATCTAATAGTTTAAAAATGGAATAATTATCTATAACGCCTCTTAAGTCCCCTCAACGCCACTTGGGGCAATTTTCACGAAACAGTTTTTAGCGTATCTCTACCCTATGAGAGGAATCTGCTTACTAAGTTTCAAGAGTGTACGTCTAATAACTTAAAAATAGGAATTTATAACGCCCCTTAAACCCCCGCCCCCGCAATAACCCCTTGGGGTCAATTTCCCAAAACCCATTTTGTAGCGGATATTTACTCCAGGAAAGAAACTTACCTACCAATTTTCAAGCAGGTAGGTGAAGTAGTTTAAAAACGGATATATTTATCTATTACACCCTTAATCCCCCGCAACGCCACTTAGAAGTCTGTTTTCACAAACCCGTTTTGTAACTGATCATTATTCTAAGAAAAGAATCTATATATCAAATTTAAAGACAGTGCGTCAAATAGTTTAAAAATGGAAATAATTATCTATAACGCCCCCTAAGCCCCTGCAACGCCACTTGGGGTCGATTTTCACCAAACTCATTTTGTAGCGGATCTCTACTCTCTGAAAGGAATCTGCTTACGCAATTTCAAGATTGTACATCAAGTAGTTTAAACATGGAAGCAATTATTTATAACGCCCCTTAACCCCTTAACGCCCCTTGCGTTTCGAATTCCGGAAAATCCGTTCTTAGCTGACGTCTACTCTATGAAAGGAACATGTCTACCAAATTTCAAGTCAGTAGGTTGAATAGTTCCGGAGATATCGTGATTAGTCAGTCTGTCAGTCAGTCGGTCAGTGAGTGAGTCGCTTTTCTCCTTTATATATATAAATAACACAGTGAAAATTCAACTATATAGCATTTAAGTAAAAAAAATATTACAATTATTTAAAAATAACAATT
>BMAO01000579.1:0-19999 GCA_019973975.1 Trichonephila clavata
AATTCCAAATGAGTTACAATGGCTAGTAATTCTGTCAGAGATGTTAATCACCAAAACCTTAAAGTAAGGGTGCGCAAGATTCTAGAGATAAAAAGCGGAGACAGAGAGTCTGACTGCCTTTTTCCTCTGAAAAGGGGCTAATTTACTTTTGACATTTATTGCAGACATCTGGTCAAAGTGGTTCAATAGTATCCGCTTAGAGGTGTGGTCTTCCGAGAAAACAATTTGAAGTTGTATTTTTGTTCCATTGAACACAAATGAGAAAAAATTTGCGAGTAAAATCAAAGCTAATTTGAAAGATTACCCCATCATTTTTTTAAAATCATCATCTAGTTCGAATGATAACAATAATATAAAATTTTTCATGAAACTAGTTTAGCTGTTAATATTTTTGTTTTTTAATATTTTTTTTTTAAAAAAATACGTATATTTCCGAATACGGTGAAAATTGTTTAACACGAAACTGATTATTTGGAAATGAAATATTTTTTCGTGTTAAAGGATATAGTAAAAAAACAAACATATTTCACCAAAATTAAGTTTATTAGAGTACATTTTATTTATATAGATCTAAATATTCATGTATCTAATAAAAATCAATGAAACAAAAACATTCATAAGAACTTAATGAAATTTATTGCAAAATTTTAAATTTTTTGAAAAACAAAACATTTATTGAGTTTTTGGAAAATAATCTGATGAAAAAAATTTACGAGTTAACAATGGCGTTACGTAGAATATTAGGGCCTCCATGCAAGATCAGATTTTGGGCCCCAAGCCATATCTTACAAAGAATTGCAAAACCGTAACACACCGGGCTTTCCCCCCCCCACACACACACGTTGCGGGAGCGTACATTACGCCACTGATATCAAACATCGTTTTGCTTAGAAATCTAGCAAATCTTTCAATTTTGAATTTCTTTGGTAATCTTTCTTCACGAGATACAAATACTATAGGCCCAGACCTAGTTAGAGTCTGATAAATTAAGGCCTTTGTGCAGAGGTGGATTAAGCGGCTGGATGGCCGCCAGGGGCCCTAAACTTGAGCAATTCTTACCACAAGATTTGTACAATTTATACGCACAGAAGGCTTCACACACAGCACATTTATACATCTTTATATTTAGTACAGTAAGCAGGGATGTCTTTAGACTTCTTGGGGCCCGGGCCCTTTCGCAAAAGTAGACCCTGAGCCTCTGCACAAATGTAGGCCCCAACTATGACGCATAAAAGTAAACAGTGTGTAGCATACGTTGTCAAATACTCGTACAAACCCCAAACAAATAAATGTGTATGATTTACAATTGCACAAATCGACTAGGCCTATATAAGGACGACGGTCATCACATGTAGCCAGTTGACATATTATCCGAAATTCCAAGTTTTAATTTCCAATTTTTTTAAAGTTAAGGTTTATCTTGAGCAATTGAGTTTTAATATAGCTATACATTTTATTACGAGATTTTAAGTTTAACGAACCTTTTCACTATTTTAGTTTATTACTCTTGAATTCATGGGCCTCAAACCTTTTACCACCAGGGTGCTCCAAATAACTTAATCCGTCTCTGTCTTTGTATTGGAATCAGATCTTGAACGCCACTTATATAAATGTCGAAGTCTCAGTGTTATTTAAAAAAATTATTTCAGGATATTACTGGAATCTGTCATTAAATGTTATTTTCTAATATATAAAAAAGAAAGTTTTTTTTAAAAAAAATTAAAATGAAATGAATTTAAGGCATCAGATAATTCAGTATTATAAAAAGGTTTTTTTTTTCGATTGGAAAACACCATAAATTGTATTAAAATGATTTCATCCTATATATGAATTTCACAAACTCCCCGGTTATTTCATTTCATACCTGTTTCAATAAAATTCATCAGGTTTAGAAAGTTTTATTGCAATTTTTATATTAATTTGCTTGCATTAGAATTTATATTTGGGTTATGGTCAGGCTAAAAAAAAATGGGCTTTCCAAATGCGCTATGGTTTCGAATCTTGATTTCATTCACGACCCTTTGTTTTGAATATCGTAGTATGCTTCATATTAAACGAAATTGATCCTTGCAATCCTTAGACGGCGTAATATGGATGGGAGAAACGAGATACGTGTCACATATTTGTCACTAGCATTTCAGAAATCCTGCGTCGCCTATCCAAATTAAAATTTTCAGTTGTTTGTGATTCCAAACCATTTATTTATAGTACTAATATTACCTTTAATGAATATGTTATGTGTATTGAAATCAGTAATTCAAGGAAGAAAAATTTTGAGAAAATCCCTTAAATAGTATAAATACTTTATTGTAATAAACTAAAATTTTCTCTGACTTACAAATTTATGCAGCATATAAAACGAAAGTCATTTTCATTTACATTATTAGGAATAAATGTATGCATTCCATATGATATTGTCAACCACGTTGAAATATTTAGTGAAAACATGCACAGATTATCCAGAATATTAACGTTTTTGACGAATGTTAACATTTTGACTTGAAAATAATAAATTAACTTCAATTTTTTTAATTAATGGTCGTTACAGTAAACGTCATCCTATTGATGCGAGCTGCTAATTTATTTTTCACTACTTTTCACAAAACATCAAATTTAATCAGTTAATTCCATTTATTTAATACTTAAATCCGTCAAAATATATTTTATATATTTTTTTTAAAAAAATGTTAGTAGTACTCAGTGGCTTAAAGTATACCTCCGCATCGCAGGGAGGCCCAGGATTCAAGGGGCCCCATATAGACTGACTGATGTCGAATAAGTAATCCTTTGTAAGATCCGGCTTGGGGCTTAAAACCAGACTTTATAGAGGGTCCCTAATATTTTCCGTGAGACAATTGGTGGTACTTAAAAAACTTTATAGATGACCGCCCTTCCTTTGTAAGCCCATTACAACCAAATTTATAAAATCTGAGAAGTCCTAAGTTTTCGTATGTATTCTAAGGGAAAAAAATTCTTAGTGCTCATCTTAAAAAAATCGCATCTATATTTATATACGAAATATTCACTTAAACTTTTTGCTAGATATAATTTAACAGAAATGTGTTTATAAATTTTGTATAACATATTTTTTACGGTTCAGTTTTATTAATTAAAATGTTTGAATTTTACTATTGCAAAGTATTTTATGCGTGCTTCAGCATTGATTTTTAAGAACTTTTATGTAAGATTTTGCATCTTTAATTTCTAAATAAAACATAAAATTTGTACTTTTAAAATCTTTTAATTACATGTTTCGAAAATAAGATATAAATATTTGTCATGCATAACACTGTTTGGAGCTTCTTGATTTTACAAATTTCTGTGTGCATGTGAATATTTGGTACATATGATGTTGATTGTATTGCGATTCACGATTACTTGTAACAAAATGAAGGGGAAATTTTTGAAGCTAATTTTTGAAAATGCATATGAAGCTTTATTTTTCACTTTTTTTTCCTGTTAAGTACAAACTTTAAAGCATCAAAGAAAATTTTGTTATGGAATTATTCAATTTTTTTCAATAGCAAAAAGTATGAACACAAAAAGAATAAAAACTGATTGGCTTTCTTCCTTTTTCACTAGATAACTTTTGAAGGATGTACATTATAGTTCTACATTCTTTTATAAAATTGAAAACGGAAGAATGCTTGTGTATTCTGAAAAAAACCTAAAATTTTAAATTTATCTGCTATTTAAGTATTTCTTAAAATTAAAAACAAATTTAAACAATTCAGAGAGAAAATCCTTCCTTTCCTTGTTATTGTTACTAATGCCACCTGTCTGACGCAGTCAGATCGAGGCCCACGATATTCATCATGGCATCGGGCTAGACTGTACGCCTATCGTTAGCCGTAGCTTTGAGTACCATGCAGGTGACAGTATGATTTGCCTCGGTTCCACCCCAATTTTGAGAGAGAACACCTTGGGAGTGGTCAGGGGCCTCTCTTTCCTTCCTTTGTGTATATGATGTTGCGAATTTACTTATTGAAAATTTTTGTTATTTTTCAATTTTTTTCATTTTTTCAAGTGTTACTTGAAAATAAGCTTCAGGTTCAATGAAAAATGCGTCTTAAACTTACACAGGAAGCTATTTCTTCTTGGTAATTTTTTTTAATAACAGTATTATTCATAATAAGCTATTTTCCTCTTCGAGTATTTCGCCACAACTCGTATCTGTAATAAATAGATTTATGTAATTTTGTCCCACTCCCACTTTTGGAGGGGTGTTTTTTAAAAATAATTATAATATTGCATCATTTTCATGTTGATGGCTTATTTTTTGTATCGTTTCCTGTCTATCCCGTGTTAAATCGAACCTGGGTAATCTCACTAAAGTTTACTCAGGAAAACTCATACACATACCTGTAAGTAGTATGTAGCTTTACTTTCCTCTGTTCTGCGTGAGTGAATATTAACGTCGCACTGTTCAGACGAGGGCTTTTGGAGACGAACCTCGTAATTTTGAACCATGGTCAAGTGACGAGGACGATGCCAGAGCTGGCATCCCCTCTCCTAACTACCACACCACACCAACGGGAGGACTTTTGAGCTCTCAACAGATTTGACGTGCATTGCTCCCCTACACGGCGGGTCTTCAGTGGTACTGGGCTCGAACTTATGACATACCAGCCACTAGTCTGTTACCTTGTCCACTAGGCTAACACGACAACTTCCTGTATTCTGCAGATCATGATAAAGGGCTGATGTTAAAATAGCTTTGTATATTTAAAATACTAATATATTTTTACTTGATAAAGTCCAATCAAAATAGGACCCTCGGTGTTTTTTTGTTGTTGTTGTTGTTGCACCAAGGCGTTTGGTTACCTAGCTACGCCCCTGTTATATAACTCTATATTAAATAAAAAATATCAATAGTGTATTTCCAATCTGAACAGTCTGGAGAGTAAAATGTCAAATCAGGTGTCATCCTCCTGAATTCATCGTGATTTAAAATTACGAAGTTCGTCACCTCTATACCCCTCACGTTGTTTCGAAGTGCGATATTAACAAAACAAAAAGAGAGAGAGAGACCAGCCAACGAAATTCAATCAGAAATTAACGAAAAATCTATTTGTTAACTTTTTTTATAATATTAGCTTCTGTTCACATCTATATTTTTTATTGCAGAGAGCGTAATTACTGTTGGATATTGATTAGATTTGCTTTAAAACGTTTCTAGCCTTCTGTAATAATTTTTAAAAATATTTTTCAAAAATTGATTTTTATAATGTATAAAGGTACTTTCCCTCCTTACGTGTTTTTAAAAAATTTATATTTTTTGGGGGGAAGGGGAAATAAAATTTTTAAAAACAATGAGTTTAATTAATGATTTTAAAACATTCATTTTTTAAGAAAGCAACTTAAAAAAGAACCAGCAAAAAAGTAAACGAAAAAATTCATATTTTTTCAATGTAAAATATATATATGTACTACTTCTAAGGTCATTTTGCTTTTTGACCTTTTATCTCGCTATAATCTCACATGAAGTTTTTTCACACACCGTCGAATAGTTATAAAAATAGACTTCTAATAGAAGCATGACTTCGATATAATTTCTTTTAGATGTATATTTTACATACAATAATATTTTCATTAAATTTCTCACAAATAAATTGCGTGGAAAAACTTAATAAAAGTGTAATAATGATAATATTTGATGTACAGCATAGAGAGATGCATAATAGCAATTATTTTTCAGTATTGATTAAAATGTCTATTTTTATGTTATTAATACTTTACAAAAATTCAAAAATAAAAATTATTAATCCGTTTACATTAAAAATATTTTGCGTTGTAATATAATTAAAATATTCGTTCTAATCAAGATATAGAGTTAAAAATATCTAGCCAAAAAGAATAAATCAGGGGAAAAGAAATGAGAAGACTGGTTCCCACGTTTTTTTAACAAGCTAATTAAGGCGCGTTTGTGTTCGAGTGTCGGTGTCGTAAAATAGCTCCCTCCCCCATGTGAATCATGAGATGAGTGAGAAGTTTCAAAGGAGTGGTCCCAGGGCCGATCCTAGGGTGTCGGCCGCCTGCGTGCGAAGATCAAATGTGCCGCCCCTCGAGAGAATTTTTCAGATTTTGACTAACACTTATAATTAATATTTATTTATATAATTACTTATATAATACTTACATATTAGTTACTTGTTATAGTATTTAAATAACTAATTATTTATTGCAATACTTATATATTTAATTACTTTTTATAATATTAAGACATTTAATTACTTATTAAAAGGCTTATATTTTTAATTACTTATTAAAAGGCTTATATTTTTAATTACTTATTAAAATGTTTATATATATAATCACTTATTACAATACTTTTTTATTTAATTTCTTACTTAATACTTATGCATTGTGGTTATAAACTCGTCTACCCGTATAAGAGTAAAAAGTAAAACATTAATATATAGAAATGCAAACATAAAATTTGAAGTGCAAATTTTTTTTTCCAACTATTAGGTTATGGTAGCTGCAAAATACTTTTAACAGAATAATAAACAAGCAAAAATATTACTTTTGAAATAAATGTAGACATTTTATAATTATAAAAGCAAAACAGTATTCAGAAGATGTAATCTAATAAAAAAGTACTCAAGAGAGAATAAATAGATTTCTTGAAACGAAAAGTGTATTAATCAGTCATTCTACAAAGCCTACTTAATAATAAACTATCAAATAATTTTTGTGGCATTCTGAGAAGCAAATCTGTCAAAATATTTTTGGTGTGAAATCAATTTTTTCAAAGATATTGGATTCAATAGAGAATGTGTCCAAATCTGGAAATCTGTTTAGAGTCAGATTCCTAAAAATTCCTAGAAAGAATTCTAAACTATATACCTTACTATTTCAGTAGTGCTCACACACCAAATTACAAACTTTATTTGTTCTGTGAGACTAATATCTGGTGTAGATCAAGAATTATAGTGTAATATTTGGCTTTTAGCACAATGTCTCTTATCTCATTACGAGTAGATAAAGCTAAAATATATTAATTATTTCATTTTGAAAATACTGCCCTAAGTAGTGTGGAATACATTTTTATTTTTGCGTTTAATCACATTATTAAGGTGTTCTAAAATAACCGAATCAAATTTGTCCATTATCTAATGGCCTTTAAAAATTACCATTATCTCAACTTCCTACAAGTAACTCTGAATGACAAATTTTGACTGGCTAAAAATTGTACTTCAACTATCATTCTTTCAATGATGACGCGCAATATCTCTTTTTCTCTGGATTGTATACATCTTGTTGTTCCGCGTCAATAGTACAGTTTTTTTAGTTTAGTATTTAATTCGCTCCATGATCTGATACAATTTTAGAGTATTTTCATCTCATTATTATATAAATAATAATGAAAAAAGCTCCTTTCTCAGTCCAATAAAAATCTGTCTTTTAGCTTCCTCAAAAAATGTCACGTCGGGATATTTTCGATAACATTTAAATATTAACACATGTGTGTGCAATCTTATTTGAAAATATATTTATAATAATTTTACTAAGTTTATCTCTCTTAAGCTTAAAAAGAAAGAAAACATTGAAACAACTCAATTAATACTGACCTAACTCACAAACTTTAAATATTCGAAAATAATTTTTAAGAACTGCCTGTTCAATACTTCGATCAGCAATAGCACATTTACTAATAAGAATATATTTATAATTACAAAATAATATTGCTAAATTTCTCTTGGTGTATAAAGAGAGAGAGAGAGAGAAATAACCCATCTAAATAAATACGTGCTATATTGACATAGCATAATGATTCAGAAAAATTATTCATAACCGATGATTAAAAAAAAAAATTAAAATTTACAATAAACAAGACAAATTGCATTTTTTAATACTGGGAGCAGTAATGCACGTCTCGTTCTAGTAGTGGAAGCTGTCATATGAAAAACAATTTAGCGTCAATTAATATTATTTCGATTAAAAATCCAAAAGTGAAATTGTACAAACCATATACTCTTACCTGCAGCTGTGGATACGTAAAAACAAAAAGATTTCATTGACACTAAAATAAGCTAGTTTTCTTTTAACGGAGTAATATTTTCAGGTAAAATCTTTATTCACTTCTTATGTGAATTTATTTATTACATAATGTATACACACACACACACACACACACACACACACACACACACACACACACACACACACACACACACACACATATATATATATATTATATAACAAAAGAGCTTTTTTTTAAAACTAAATATATTACTTTATGGTTCGCTTTTGCATGAAGTCAAATACAATAAAGTATTCCGTAATACTTTATATTAATAGGGTAAAAATATAATAGTACCTTCCAATAAGGAACCTTGTGTTTGATACAATATGTCCTAGAACCAGAAATTTAAACCCACCAGACTAGACACTGGGTATTTAGTCCTTTAATGCTAAACAAGTTAGTTTAATTAGAAATTCAAGTCGTAATAATCTTTAAATAAATGATATACAAATAAATACCTTAATAACAGGTTTTTTAAATTTCAAGTTCTTGAAAAATGAAAATTCTTAATAGAAAAAGTTAAATTACTGTATAAATGTTTTAAATGAGTAATAAAATTTTGTATTTATAGAATTTTATTTAAAATATTCCGTTGTATGAATCTTTTTAAAACCCAGTGCATTGTGTCAGAATAAGCCATCATTTTTATTTTTTATGCAAACCCATAGAAAATGCGACCGCAAGAGGTGCAATCACTTTATTACATATTCTGTTTTGTCTTTAAATCGAAGCGTAGAACAAACAATGTTGTAATTTTTTATTTCTCTGTTCCTTTCCTCTGTTAAATTACATTGGTTTATTAGGACAACACTATATTTAATTTATTTAAAGATAAACACAAACTTGTCTTCGAAATCTTAAAATTTTACAAAGAAAGAATAAGAAATTTTTTTTAGTATCACTTAAATAGAATGTTCCTTAATAAGAGGAAAATACATATTGAAAGAGACCGGTAGCAACATTAATTGCGCCTTATTCGAAGGTGTACTTTACAGGAGTTACTTTCAAACGAGATAATTTTAAAAGATTGAGTTGAGACAATTTCAACAAGCCAATTTCTTTAAAAGAGAGTTTGTTGATGGTAGAGATCAGAAGAGAGTTTGTTTCAACTTCAGGTAACTCTCTACTCAAGAGTGAAAAATAAAACATCTCCTGAGGTTCGCTATCTTCCAAAATATTTTATTACCTCTGTCCCCCTTCGGTTAGCTGACACCGGACATGCTATGGGTGTCCGGAATGTCCATTGTGACCCCAGTCCGAGATGGGGAGAAAGTTACAGAAGATGGTATAAATATATCAATTTTCATGATTTAACATATACTGCGGACTCGAACCTCGAAGGTTTAACAAAAAAGAAAATTGGCATTTAAAGTACATAGTAGAAAATCAGAAACATTAAATAAAAAAAATACCAGAATCTCAATACTAAACACAAACATATAACTGGAAATAGCAAAAAAGATAAATCAGATACATATTTAACTATGAATTATGTCAGTAAGACAGTCAAATATTTAACTGTGCATTTAAATATGTGTTTTTTATCCCAAAAGATATTTATAAATTTTAAAGGTAAATAATAACTCTTTTCAGCAGACATAATTTTTAATTGTATGTAAAAGCAGAATCTAGAAGAACAGCAGTTTGCCAAATGCTAGTCTAAGCAAAATAATCTGTTTTGTGCAAAATTGTCACCCTAAACGTAGTAATTAGGTTTTTCCACTAACGGAAATACATCTAAATTTCAAAAAATCTAAAAACAAGTTGCTTTTAAATCTTATATAAAATAAGGGGAATACCGTTTTTTATTTCATCCATTTCCGATTCAGCATCGACTCAAACATTTTTAGATTTTTAAACGTATGTAATTACATTAAAAATTAAAAATGCATGCCATGTAATTATTAATAAAACAGAAAACGGTTTAAAGTAATAAAAAGTGTTTAAATATATTTTCATCCATACTCCTTGCAAACTTAGTATAATTTTGTGAGGCAAACATACATTTTAAAAGCTACCTCTGATCTCCTACGAAATCTCCCAAATATTTTGATAAATAATTTTCAAATGTAGATATTAACGAAACATGTAGAAAGAAATATTTCGAAAGAATAAATAAATGTTCTAATGAAATAAATTATTAGAAATTCGAATACAAAATTCGAATACTTAATTTATAATAAATAAATATGTCACACTATCTTTATTTTGCAGATGCTATTACTATCTTGATTTTTTATTTTCAACTTTATCATATACACAGAGACAAAAATTCTTTACCCAAATTAAAAGTTTTAATTTTTTTAATGAAATTAATCTCTTTTTGGACTAAAGGCAAAAATTGATAACGACATAGGAGAAAAAAACATTACAATTAAAAATTTCGAAAAAAAAAAAAACCTGTTTAATATTAATGGTCCTTTGCTTACTCACTTGCGTTTAAATTTTAATCAGTTGAAGCTAAATCAATTATTTCTTTAATGATGCTACTAAGACAGTGCTTTTACAACTTTTAATGCTTGCGACCCAATTTTCAATCATAATTTTCATCGCGCCCCTTTCACACAATAAAATTGTATTGAGTGCAATAAAAATGCTCTTTGACGTTAAAGCTACAATACACGATTTTAATCATAAACTGTACAAACTATCAAGATAAATATTAAATTCTGTATATGACAAGCCTACATGAATCACTGGTAATTTTTAAACTTGTTCTTAATTTAGAAGTGTGAATGGTATCTGACTACCCTAAAATTGTGAATTTCCTTAAAATTGACAATTTTTTTATGATTTTATTTTATAGGTCATCTTTTTAGCTTTATAAAAATACCAAATTTATTATTTTCTGTTCACTAGAACAAAAACTATAAGTGTTTTAGTAAGAGAAGATGCCATTACATTAAGCAAGATATGTCATACTTTAAAACGCGTTTTACTCGAAATGTGTTTTTTTAAATGCTTAAACGAAGCCAGCGAGAGAAGATTGCTCAAAAAATTTTGAAAAAAATTAACTGAAATGTTTTGTGTATGTTCTGTTTTATAGTAGAAGTGTTTTAACCTTCTGATTTATTAATCACCGTTTTATTACAAAATTTACAGTCCCTTAAGTGTTATATATCACTGCTTTTTTTTAAGAAATTTCATATAACAAAAAAATAAAGTGCTATTTTTTGTAACACATATAATACCTCTCATCCTGAGGTCACTTCGAAAATGAATAAGATAGCAATACATCAGAATTGAAAAACTGAATATTTGTTTATAAACTTTTGGTACAGAATTGAAGCAAGCACTGAACATTCGGAACAGTAACGGGAAATTTGGGATAATGTACAATCAAGTTCAAAGGAAATTATTAAAGGAATTAAACACGAGAAAGAAAAAATGTATTAATCCTTCTTTTTAACAACCCCCAAATTAAAAAAAAAAAAAGGAGGAAGAAAAACTTATACATTTTTTTTCATTAAAGTAAAATTTTCAGGAAAAATCTATCTCATTTTTTAAAACAAATATTTAATTTGTATATCTCAATACATCAAATTTTTATTTCAAGAAATTATAATTCAATGAAAGAAAACAGCCACTGTCATGTAATAATAATAATATATTCTTATTATTAGAAATCTTATTTTTTTAAAAAAAGAATTCTGTAAGAAAAAAAAAAATTTTTTTTTTTCAAAACCTATATCAAAACCTTGTTTTTACTGGAATATGTGTTCCAGGCAAAATATACATTAAGGTATTTTGAAAATTTATCATTATTTTCCTGCCATTAATAATTAATTTTGAAGTACTGAAAACTTATTTTAAAATTATCTCTACTCAATATAGCTAAAAAAATAAATAAATAATAATAATACTGTTTCATGAAATTTACTTTAAAATTTTTTTTTAAAAAAAGTACATCAATACTACCGATGATCGAAATGATTATAATACTATACTTTTTAATAATTTTTTAAAAATGTTTTCAGTTTTATACTACAGAATTTTAAGTTTAATCACACGTTTTAAGCATAGTTGAAATATGAATCTTATTGTGAACAATGGTTATAATGAATTTTCAGCAAAGTAAGAACAGAACTGAAAAATAAATTATACCCTTTATATATTAGCTAAATCACAATATAAACATAATTTTGGACTGTTTTTTAACTGAAAAATTATATGGAATTCAAGTCAATTTTTGTTTAGCATAAGCTGAAAATAATTTTAATTCTAAACAGTATTTAAAAGGCAATGCATCTAATTCCTACCATTTTATAACAGTCAATATGATATAGATAAATATAAAACACACTTTTCCTTCTTTATGAATAATATATATATATAATTATTATATTATATATCAATATTTTTCTAGTTATGTTTCTTAGAATCTGTTTTCTATCATTTAGCTTTGTGGGTAGTATAATTTTGTCTTATTATTTTTTTCATTTTATATTATACTACATATATATATATAAGAATATTGCTCTAAATGAAAATATGATTTAATTTCAGCTGCAAAAGTTAAAAGGATTTTGTAACAATAATCCTCAAGTGTCTGTTTAGAAAAAATTTGCTAAACCTGATTCAAATGTTATAAGGATTAATAAAAATTTACTAAAAATTGCAAATAATCAAAAATATATCAATAAAATAAAATATTTTACTCTTCTATTTTAAGTCTACAATATAGTTACAGTTCTACATTTGTTTTTCCAGTTTCACTTAATATTTTTAAAAATTTAATCTTAATTCTTATTTTATAAACATACCATATTTCTAATGTGTGTGAACTTGTATACAACAAATAAACAATGAAAACCTATTTATATCTTAAAATTCAAACAAAAATTGAAAAAACATTGAAATTGTTCAGTAGTAAAGTTATAAACAATAAACGCACAATATTTATAATAGGTTAGATGCACACATACTCAACACACCATATCCAAAAAATACAATACATTGCACTTTTTTTTCTAATTACGTTGAAAGTAGCCAATAATTCATAGAGAGCCAAATATAGCAACCCCAAAACAGAGGAATTTGAATTCCAAGGCTGTAAAAAGTAGGAATAGGTGCTGCCAACGAAATTGCGCATTACACGTCCGGCCTTGTATGTTCCTTTTATCTATCAGACTTTGTTTAGATCCTTGGAAAAGGAGTGGATCGAGACAGCGCTTTGCACCCTTAAATTTTAGCGCCATCTGTTATATAATATGGAAACTATCGCATTTTATTTACATTTTGGATAATTTTTACTTTTGATTTCTTGTTATTTTTTGCTTTATTTTATTAATTGTTTTATTATCTTTCTTGCTATTTTAATTAGTTAATTTGTTTTTTAATTTTCTGTAATCAACTTTTTTATACTTACTGTTTTTAAAAATGGAGACTGAAATGGATGTACATACCACAGACTAAATCTGCTCATTTTGTGATCTAGACTTCACTCGCTCTTTCTGTTTGAAAAGGCATTTGAAAAATGTTCATGCTCACCAACAGGGTGATTTAAATGAAGGGATTTTGAAGGAATTCACTACTTTCAGTGGTATATATTGTTGCATTGTAAAATTTAGTTTATAAATTTACACTGTAATAGTATGAATTTTATACATTTATGTATTAATGTTTTCTATTAAAGTTCACGTAATTTTATATTAATAAATGTAACGTTTCTTTTAATTAACATTATAGAATTTGTTACATGGAAAGAAGAAAAAGAAAACAAGACCATGTCAAAATATGTTAGACAACGAAGAAGTAAAACACTTAAAAATGGAGACATAATGTTGAATTATCACTGTTGTCGAAGTGCGACATACAAACCAAAAGGGAAAGGTGTCAAGAGTTTAAAGTCACAAGGCTCTGCTAAAATTGGAATTAGTTGCCCAGCAATAATAAAAGTTAGACAGAGTACTGAAAATGTAGTAGTGCAATACTTTCCGAATCATAAAAATCATGAAATCAGTTAGAGCACTTAAGGTTATCAGAGTCTGATAGGGCAGCTGTTGCTGGTATAGTAATTTATATATATAGTTTTACTATTCTTAGTTTTATTATCAGTTACTATTGTTAGTTTTGTTTATTTATTTTTCTGGACGATTAAAAGAAGGTGTTAGTGAAAAAAAATTCTGCAGGATATTAGAGAAGAAATTACTGTTGACAGTGGCAGAAAGATGCTTATTGAAAAAAAGGATATCCATAATATTAAAAGGGACTTCAATATTAATGGTTATATTAAAAGGCATGAAGTTGATGCAGTAAGTGTCAAGCTATGGACTCAATAAATGAAAAATAATGGAGAAAATTGTATTGTTTTTTTTCAAAGAGCAGGGACAATCAGGGAATGACTATGGATTGAAAGATGAAGATTTTGTCCTCATAATCATGGCAGATTTTCAGAAAGAAATGATTACAAAATATGGAAAGGGCAAAATTTGTATAAACGGAACACATGGGCTAAACAGCTATGATTTTAATTTATACTCAGTTCTAGTAGTCAATGAACATAAGAATGGAATATCTGCGGCATTTTATTTTTCCAACAAAAGTTCTGAAGATGTATTCAGAATTTATTTTAGTGCTATTAAAAATGCTGTGGGTATAATCGAAATTACAACATTTATGACTGACTAGCTTTTATGGCCCGGCGTTGCACGGGCTTTTACCGAGTGCATACATATGTGCATTGACAAAAAAACGTACAAAATGACAAATGAAATTCATATGAAAGTGTCTTTTTTTAAACTACCTTTTTTAAAAAAGTAATAAAGATAATCTGTTTTATAATTTTTAAAAAAAATAATATAAGGCTAACTATGTTTTGTTTATTATTTTACATATGTGTGTAAAATGTTTTATATTCAAGAAATATTTTTTATAAGATGTGGTATGTATTGAAGAAATGTATTACAAAATTATATCATGCTAAGCAAATTATTTTTCTAACTTTAGAGAATGCTTGAAGTATCATTATAAGGCATAGAAATTAGGCTGGAAATTAATAATGGAGCATATAATGCATAAACATTGCTTTTATTTTTTTCAATTTCTAGTGGGTGACATTTGATGTTAATACAACTTTTTAAAATGTAAATTCATTAATTAAATTTTAAAATGTTAACAAACAAAAATTATAGTCCAACAGCATATATAGAAAGCAAAATCGTTTGTTGGTCCCTGTAGCGCAATGGACTTGTACTCAAAAAGTTCATGAGTTAGAATCCCACCTGGGATGGCATAATTTCTGAAAAAGTGACTTTTTTTAACTATACTATTTTATTGCAAGATTTAAACATAATTGTATACTAAATAAACACAGTAACAAACAAAATAGTCCAACACCAATCATAGAAAGGAAAATCACTTTCCATTTTGTCACTTAATATTGTGATTCTGTCATACATATTTTTATTAATTGTAACTATTTAACCATTTATTTTATTTTTTAACATTTAAAACTACCTTTTTTTTAAAAAAAATTAATGCATGTGGAACCATTAGCCAGAGAATTAAATATTATATTTGAAGAAGTTTCCAGAGTAAAGCGCGAGGACTGTGTTTATATTAATCGTAACTTTATAATAAAAAAGTAACTAAAACAAATTTTTTTTTGACCTAGGTAGGTATTGACATAAAAATTTCTTCTTTATAATGCTTATTTTTAAAAAAAAATGAAACATTATCAGGTTTATTATGTTTTTTTAAGATAACATATGCAGCTAATTTATTAAAAAACTCTTTAATTATGTTTTGTTTATTATTAATATTCAAAAAATATTGGAATAAGTGGTATGTAAATTAAAAAAGTATTACAAAACTATATTATGTTCAGTAAAACAAAGGAAAAAATATTATGAAATTAAAATTGCTTTTGTAACTTTAGAGAATGCTTGAAGTATCATTGTCTTGGATGAATAAAAAGGGGGAAATCCCTCTTTCTTACGTCACTGAGAACAAATATATGCCACATTTCAAAACTGAAACTTTAAGATTGACCTTCCTCTACCGCTCATGAGCAAAAAAATAAAAAAAAAATCTTGGGAGAGGTTTAAATTGAAATTAACTTTTAATTGAGGGTATCCACAGGATATTCACATAACGATTGAAAAATTTCGATTCACGATTACATTTAAATGTATTGCAAAAAATATATTGATTTTTGATATTTTAAAAAAAGCAATTAATAATAAAGAATATATAATATGAACATAGCTTTTTTTCCCTAAGGAATTTATGTCTATTTAACTGACTATTTCCAAAAAAAAAAATTAAAAATCAGAAAAAAACCGCAATTTTTTCAATCTTAGTATATGTTACGTTTAATATTGTTTTACACACGGAAAAAAGGTTTTGTGAGATTACCTTCATAAATGACGAAAATTCCCCTTTTTACTACGTCAGCGAAAGACTCAAAACAACCGCAACCTTTCACGTCTTCCAAACAGAAATGAAAGCTTCTTGTTAGGAATTGTTGAAAAAGATAGAAATTACTTTGAATGATTAAAAATGAGAAAAAAACCTTTTTAAAGGCAAAAAAAAAAGTACATTAAAATAACAGAGGATCATGTTAAAATAAGGAAAAATCAGTAAAATTAATTTACGTGGGAAAAATTAGCAGAAATGAAAAAAAAAGAGATCCGCGGATTCGAACTCGCAGCGACACGATCCGCTCTATGGTGTAGCGGAAGCGACGCGCTATCCAACTGAGCTACCCAGAACCGTAGCCAAAAATGAAAATAGGCAACAATAATGAATGGGAGGTTCAAATTGAAATTAATTTTTAATTGGAGGGAATCCACAGGATATTCGCATAACGATTGAAAGATTTCGATTGAAGATTACATTTAAATGTATTGCAAAAAAATTATTGATTTTTGATATTTTAATAAAAAGCAATTAATAATAAAGAATATATAATATATGAACATAGCTTTTTTTTTCTAAGGAAGTTATGCAAAAAAAAAGTTTGGAAATGGGCAAATTCTTCGATTTTATTTATGAAATTATAAGTCAAAAAAAAAAAGAAATATACATTAGGCATTATTTTAAAGTAAACTATAAGTTTTATGAAAGAAAACAAAAATTTCGATACTGATAAATATTTTAAATGAATCTCAGAAATGCATTGAATGCATTTTATCATCTTAATATGACATAAATAGTTATTTAATTTTGAAAATAATATAAAGAAAAATTGACAAAAAAATAACTTTTTCACTCGCATTTTTTTTTACTCGCCAAAGTTACTGATTTCCCCTGTTTAAGGCAGAATTTTTTTAGTGTAACCCTTGAGTTAGATGCGGTCGATGGCGAAACAGGTCAAAATTCTTTGGCGCAAAGCTATTTTTCGACGCCAATGTTTGGCTAAATGTAAATAAAAATCAATACCTTCATTTTTAGGGCATAATTTTTACGTTAATGCTCTCAAACTTCACAAACTATTTGCAAAAATAACGTACTTTGAAATAAAAAATGTACAAAAACTAATGTTCAAGTTATTTCTCAGAAAAACAGCGGTTTACGAAAACCACAAAATGTTTTTTTAAATCCGTAATTTTGAAGCAATTTTTTCAATCTTCGTATATGTTACGTATAATATTGCTTTACACACGGAAAAAGGGTTTTGTGAGATTACCTTCATAAATGACGAAGTTATTCAATGTAAAGTAAAAATTGGAACTACTTTCTAAAAATTCTTTAAAAAAAAGTTTTGGGAATTTTATTTTTTAAATGAATGGATCTAAAAGAAAAAGGCTTGAAGTTAATTAGTGTAGAATATCGATTTAATAACACGAAAAGTAATTCATACCCAACGATTTAGAAATAATTTTCATAGAAACGCATCAGTTTTAACACTATTTTAAAAAATTCGAAAAAAATAGAAAATATCGTTATTTTACAAAAAAAAATTATACCGTATCGTGGCAAAATAAATGATTTTTCCGATTCTGTAATTATTTTTTGTCTGATTTCAACACCGAAAACTGGATGGCAATTTTAAAATGGTCGAAAACGTCGGATCACCACTCGGCCGAAACGGAACGGAAGTTCCGCCAAGTAAACAACCGGTAGGAGTTAAAACAATTAGGCTTTTTAAGGTTTTTAATTAATATTTTCAACTAATTACAATATCGGAATATAAATGGGCAATACGGCTTCCCCGGAAAATTCCCGATTTTTTGGTACCTTCCGCGACTTTCTGCGTGGTGCGGTTTGTGAGAAGATAGACGCACATACATAGATAGATACGTTTGTTTACCTTCGAATTTTAATAGTGTAAGACTAGCTTTCATGGCCCGGCGTTGCACGGGCTTTCTCTATTTTTATAAATTTTCCGTTCTCTTCACAAAATCAGCATGACCAATATTCTTTTTCGAAGTAACTTTAACTTCTATGTTTTTTCCTCTCCTCTAAGCCCGGCGTTGCACGGGCTTATACTGAGGGTATAACTTAATTCCCATGTTAGTTTCCTCCTTTTATTCTAATGCCAACACTTTGGTGTGGGTTTGACGCGTACGATGTCAGTGCATGACCCGTGAGTGCGTGTCATGGCTTTGTTGCTTAACATTTTACCTTCTCTTCACGATTTCTCGATCCTAGTACCACTGAAGACCCGCCGTGTAGGGGTGGGATGCCCGTAAAATATGTCGAGAGCTCAAACGTCCTCCCGTTGGTGTGGTGTGGTAGTTGGGAGAGGGGGTGCCAGCTCAGGTGTCGTCCGCGTCACTTGAACATGGTTCAAAATTACGCGGACCGTCCCCAAAAGGCCTCGTGTAGCTGAACAGTGGGACGTTAATATTCGCTCAATCTTCACAAATTCAGCACTTCCAATATTATTTTCCGAAGTTACTTTGATTTCTTTGTTTCTTTCCTCTCCGCTTAGCCCGGCGTTGCACGGGCTTTTACCGAGTGAATAACTTCACCCTCATGGAAATTTCGTGTTTCCCTCAGGCCGATAGCACCTGTGTGTGTGTGTGCGTGCGATGTGAGTGATTTCTTTAACAATGTCATAAAAACTCCCTTTTTCGAAATTTGTTCTTGCGTTGGTGTGGTGTGGTAATTATTGAAGATGGGTGAAAGCTCATGTGTCGTCCTCGTCACTTGAGCATGGTTGAAAATTTCAAGGTCTGTCACCAAAAACCCTCGAATAGGCATTCAGTGCGAATTTAAAAATCACCCACTCACTTTCCAATTCTTTCGTTTTACCGAGTGAATAACTTCATCCCCATGGAAATTTCGTGTTTCCCTCTGGCCGATAGCACTTGTGTGTGTGCGCACGATCTGAGTGATTTCTTTAACTATGTCATAAAAACTCCCTTTTTCGAAATTTGTTCTTGCGTTGGTGTGGTGTGTTAATTCTTAAAGATGGGTGAATGCTCAGGTGTCGTCCTCGTCACTTGAGCATGGTTGAAAATTTCGAGGTCCGTCACCAAAAATCCTTGAATAGGCAAACAGTGCGAATTTAAAAATCACCCACTCACTTTCCAATTCTTTCCTTTACCTGAGTGAATAACTTCATCCCCATGGAAATTTCGTGTTTCCCTCAGGCCGATAGCACTTGTGTGTGTGCGCACGATCTGAGTGATTTCTTTAACTATGTCATAAAAACTCCCTTTTTCGAAATTTGTTCTTGCGTTGGTGTGGTGTGTTAATTCTTAAAGATGGGTGAATGCTCAGGTGTCGTCCTCGTCACTTGAGCATGGTTGAAAATTTCGAGGTCCGTCACCAAAAACCCTTGAGTAGGCAAACAGTGCGAATTAAAAATCACCCACTCACTTTCCAATTCTTTCCTTTTCCTGAGTGAATAACTTCATCCCCATGGAAATTTCGTGTTTCCCTCAGGCCGATAGCACTTTGTGTGTGCGCACGATCTGAGTGATTTCTTTAACTATGTCATAAAAACTCCTTTTTCGAAATTTGTTCTTGCGTTGGTGTGGTGTGTTAATTATTAAAGATGGGTGAAAGCTCAGGTGT
>BMAO01000580.1:0-94571 GCA_019973975.1 Trichonephila clavata
ATCCTATGGAGTTTCTTATAATTCAATTTACGTCTAAGGTATTGCTTTTAAACTGTATGAAACAAAATGCATCCTAAAGATCAAAAAAATTTAATGTTTCTCTTGATTTCGATTTTTTAAAAAAATTTCTAAATATTTTTAAATATCTATTAAAAGCTTGAAAATTTACATTTAGTGCGTTGAAACGATCATAAAAATATTTTCAATTATCGGATAAAAAAGTAAAAAAGCGGAAATAATTTATTTTTTATGCTCTTTCAAACGCATATACTTTAAAATTTTTAAACAATTTTATTTGCGAGTAATGAAATAAGTCAGCATTGCATATTTAGAATGAGGGGAAAGTAGACGCAACTCCGCCTTCTTGCGGAAGGATACATGAAATTTCCCCTGCGTTCCTTGGTGAAAGGTGGTAATTTATGACTCTTCGGTGGATTGTGTAACAGAGATGTCCCCCCCCCCCCAAAAATGGGTCTTGTTTTCTAAGAATCTATAGGCATTCAGATACTGTTTACAATTACATCATTCTTAGGAAAGTTTGAGTCTGTGCTTGAAAATAACTACAAATACGTTTTGTACAAAAAGCTATCCTCTGTTTTTATTCCACCTTTCTTAAAATTATTTATATATACTAAATAAGTTAGATTTTATTAATAATTAAAATGAACAATTTATATTTATTAAATGCATTTGAATCGTCAGATAAAGTGAATCAGTTTTTCGCATTATTTTCTTACATATCTCCAAAATCGAAATTCATGTGTTTTTTTCCAAGTTTAAGTTATTTGAATATCAGCTGTTTTAAAACTTATTTTGCACAGTTTATTTCAGTTATTAAATAAAATGGATCATCGTCGCAGCTTCAAAAAAAATATATTTCTTTCGGCTAAACGAAAAAAGAATATAGGACAGAATTTCAGGAATTGGAAAGAAAAGTGTGTATTTCTTTTTTCTAAATTCTTGTTCCGCTGTTCATTTCAAATATTGTGAAAGTTTCCACATACTAAAATGGATTTATTGATCATCGCATTTTAAATAAGATTCAAATATTCCGAAGATGAAATACCATTGATCCATATGACGTTGATTTAAAATAAATCAGAAAGTTTTTCATAATTGTAAGAATATTTTTAGTAACATTAATAGTTCCTTCTTAAAACATATAAATTTCAATTAATTTATTTACTATTGCTACTGATGTTTTTATTCCATTTTTATTCCCTTCACTAAAAATTCAACTTAGAAATAACATTGCAGAATTTTTTTTTTAAATTTCTGTCTTGAAAGCAGTATCTACATTTTGCATTTTCATTTATACATGTGTTTTATATATTATTCAAGATAACTCATCAATGCTTTTTTTAAAATGAATTCTAAGTTAATGCGCTATGAAGAATGCACCCATGCAAGTACAAATACAGGCAAATAGTTCCTCAATTTTAAAGTTCAAGCCCAGCACCACTAAAGACCCACCGTGTAGGGGCGCTATGCACGTTAAATCAGTCGAGAGCTCAAACGTCCTTCCTTTAGTGTGGTAGTTAGGAGATGAGGTGCTATCTCAGGTATCATCCTCGTCACTTGCCCATGGTTCAAAATTACGAGGTCCGTTACCAAAAGCTCTCGTGTAGCTGAACAGTATGACGTTAATATTCACTCACTCACTCCACAATTTGAATGTTTGACATCTGAGGAATTATATACAGATTTTCCCAAAAAATCATGGGAAATTCTGATTGGAATGGGGTTGTACGAAAACACTTTTTAGTTCTAGGGGTTCTACGAAAACACTTTCTAGTTCTAGGGGTTCCACAAAAACACTTTCAAGTTCAAAGGGTTCCTTGAGTTGAAAAAGTTTGAAGACCACTGCTCTAGAGCCATACATGTTATTTGCGACAGACTTCGTAATTCTAAGCCAAGGGTGGCCAACCCGCGGCCTTGAATAATTTTGCGGCCCTCGAGATTCATTACAAAATATGATTATTTTGTACAATATTTTTATTTTTAATGTAGTGGTTTGTAACAAATATACTTCATGACAGTTTCTATTTTATTACCTTTCTTTTGTTTTAATACATTATTAGAAGTGTGCGGTATTGCAGCGCAGCATCACACTCTATTCCTGTAACTCTATCGCGCTGTCTATTGCTAGAATTAGACATATTTGATCCTTGCATTATTATTATAAATTATCTATGCTTGTATGGATGAAAATAATGAAATCAATAATAATTCCTTCCGGTTTAAATTTTCATTCCAATAAATGTTTGTGATGGGTCTAAATATAATATAAAGATATATAATTTTTGTTTGCAACCCGCAGGATTATAATGTTTTTCCGAAGTGGCCTCCAAGGTCATTTGAGTTGGCCATCCCTGTTCTAAGCCAAGATCGGATAGCGAGAATGACACTTGAGTTTACAGTTTCTTTGTATTCTTCATGACCTTTTTTGAACTTGGGAATCTCGCGTCTTTAATCATTATGGTATATAACCCTCTACGGTTTTAAATGCTGATTTAAATTCTTTATATTGTTTTTAATAAAATATATTGTGTGTGTGTGTGTGTGTGCTGGTTTCTGTTTGTGATATTAAAAATATAACATTAGTGTGATAAATAAGAAAAATATTTAGTATGATTGGTGAAAAAAGTTAATTGAAATTAAAATCTGGAATACAATAGCTTTAAAACGATATTGTGATTGGCCGAGACGGGTAAATCCAAAGCAGAATGTATGCGAGATTTTCGACAAAAGAAACGTGAGAAAAAAAAATTAAAAACTGAAGGAGTACAGCCGAAAAGAATTGCACAAAATTCAACTTCACGCAGCAGGGATTTTTTGTGTTTTTGTTTTTTTGCAACGAACACAAATCTCTCAGAAACAAACGGCCGAACCAATTACTGCTTTACCAAATCTGTTTGTCAGTCAGGTAACTTTACGATTGTCCGCTCATAGCTTTTTTGAATGATGAGCTCAAGCTCGAAATGACCACAAACCGAAATATATCGACAACTAACAGTTGGACTGTTATTGACGTTGTTTTTCAAAGGTTATTAAATACTTTAAAATCTCAAGTATATGTGTCATATTTTAGTCATCATAAGTCTATTGTGTGTGTGTCTTCCCCAAATTGAACAAGAATATTCATTTTTGATAAAAAAATTACATGACTCTTTGTGTTAATTAAATAAAATTTTCATTAAAGATAAAATTATTCGATAGAAAATAATTTTCAATCATACCCGATTAATTTTTTTCAGGATTTATGTTACTATTGCGTATTTACCAGGATAACATGTCAGATGTTACACATCATATGCGACTACTGTAAGACTCGTTCCTTTTTTTTTTGTAACTGAATTTATATTAGAAATTCCAACACTAAAACTGTTCTTCCAAAAAATTGTGTGGGTCCCAAAACCAATACTCAATATACTTTATCAGTGGCGTAGCTAGGTATCCAAAGGTCTTGGTGCAAAAAAAAAAGAGAGAATATTGGTGAAGTTTTATTAATTAAAAATATATTAGAGTATTTTATATACATATACAAAGCTGATTCCCATCAGCCCTGTGTCAAGCTCTGCAGAACATAAGAAAGCAAAGCTACAAACTACTTACATGTATGCATATGAGTTTCCTTGTGAATTTAGTGATTACCCAGGTTCGATTTGACATGTGATAGATAGGAAATGATAAAAAGAATATGCACAAACAAGAAAATATAATACAAAATTATTATAATTATTTAAAATAAAACACACGAAAAAACAGAGGAGGGGGTCAAAATTACATCAGTCTGTTGCAGATACCAGATTGCGAAACATTGAAACAGCAAAACAGCTTATTATGAATCATATTGTTATAAAAAATAAAATGACCAAGAAGAAATAGCTCCCTGTGTAGATTTTTTTAGATGTATGGTAAGACATTTCATGGAACTTGATGTTTATTTTCAAGTAAAAATTAGAAAAATGAAAAATAATATAAACTTTTTTTAATACGTAAAATTCGCAACACAATATAAACAAAGGAAAAGAATTTAGGGGAATTCCTTACAAGTTTGAAATTACTTTCAACGGAGTTGCCATGATTATAGCTATGTAACAATCTTTTATATTTATATCTCAATTATGGGAGAAATTATCGCTAGTTCGACTTGCCTGGTGGTCAAGGCGCGAGGGTCCCCTGAGCTCAAGGGCCCCTGTGCACGGCACCACCTAGCCCATTGGTAGTTACGCCACTGTACTTCATTAAATTTATATAAGATTTTTTTTGTTACATGTCTTAAACCGTTTTTAAATAAAATTATTGAACTGAATCGGAAATAAAGAACTGACCTGAAATATTTCAGGAAAGAGAATAATTTAAATCACATTACACTATTCATTCAATTAATTTATAAATTTCTCTTGTCATTAAACTATTTAAAAAAGGATTTTGATGCAATTTAATATTGAAGAATATCACAGAAAATTGTTTTCAATGTACAGAAATATATATATATATATAAAGGTTTCTGCCTTAACTAAAACTTATATTTTTATAAAATTCAAATGAAAAACTGATGTTCCTCAAAACAGAAACGAAACAGCGTAAAAAAAGCAGTTTCTTTGTATGACTAGAATGTCAGGCACAGTTTTCATGTAATTGAAAACTGCCATGGGGTGGGCAGTAAAAGAGGGGTCAGTTGGTTGTAAACTGGACCCTCCAAGCACAAAAATAGAAGGCGAAAGAGAGGGGGGGGGTTCCTGTCTCGAGCTCCCTTTGCACTTAGAATCCCTCTCTCAACTGTTGTAGAAGAGGCTTGTATGATTCTGTGACGTCATTTTCTTTCATCATGACATCTGTCAGAACATAATCATCAGAAAATGGGATCAAGTAAATGCAAATTTGGAAAAATAATTGCTTGAATAAAATGCCTATTTCAAAGTCAAGAAAATATTGAAAATAAAGAAAAAAAAGGCATATAATTTATCTTTTATGAAGGAACTATTTACCTCCGATCATTAAGACCAGTACTCATGAGTACTTGGCCCTTCCTATAGAAACGCCCATTCCCCCCTCCCAGAAGAGGGCGCTTTCATCGTTTTAGAGTTGGAATTTCTGTCTACGGGACCCTTAAGGCTGCAAATTCATGCAAAATAGGCGGGATTTGTTTCGCAGTGTAAACATTTTAATGCCCTTCAGAACTATGAATTTAAATAGGAAAACATTTCTGAATGTATCTGCGGGAAAAGAAGGACAAAATATAAGAAAAAAAAAATGAAACACTGAGAATATGAAATGCGATTGCAGATGATTTCAATAGATCTAGACTTTAACAGTTTGTATAACAAGCACATATTCTAGTTACTGAATATAACACATGAGTAAGTGTAACTTAGATCACAAATTAATATTATTAGTGAATATAAATTATATTAAAAAATCACAATAAAATATTTGATGAAAAATACAGTATTTTTTTTTTAAATTGTCTTTACATAAAGTAGCATGTTGATCTACTTCAAAATATTATTTTTTTTAATTGCATTCTTTATAGTATTTGTGTGTGTGTGGAATAGAGCTCCCTGAAAATACCTTATAGTTCTAAGGATTACATGAGTTTAAAAAGCTTGAATACCACTGTGGCACATAAACTGGGTCGCTAACTGGTATTATCCTAACTTGTACAGAATACCACCCGTTTCACGTTATAATTAGCACTTGCAGAGTTTCACATGATAGACCTTTGCTAAAATCAAAATTCAAATCACAACTCAGCTGCGGCTCTTTAAAAAACAATAAAAGATACAAAAAATATTTTAATATATAATAAAAATTAATGTTCTAATTAAACATATAGAATTATTCCTCAAAATGCAGCTTTTTATACCCAGAAGTATATTACAGAAACCTTTCATGAAATGCAATTTCCTAGTTTATAAAAGAGATAGTTGAAAAAAAATGCAAATGATTAAATTTAAGACATTAGATAAGAAGTATTATGAAAGGTTGTAGATTTCCCTTGAATATATGGCCTGATTTGAAAATACCAAATAGTATCATATTTTAATTGCGTGACTTTTTACAAACATTTTTTTTTTCATATTTGTTACTTCACTAAAGATTTAGAAATTTGCAGTGCTTTTATCTTAACACAATACAAAGTGTGCGCAGTTATTAAGACACACATACGCATTCCAATGGTGAAGTGAATAACAAAATGAACGACATCGAACACTTTGTTGACAGTTTGATGCTAAAAAAGCCAATGCAAAGAAAAATATTAGATTATTTTCCAAAAACTCAATAAATGTTTTGTTTTTCAAAAAACTTTAAAATTTTGTATTAAATTTAATTTAGTTCTTGTAAATGTTTTTGTTTCACTGATTTTTATGAAATACATGCATATACATTCTATGTAGATAAAATAAGCTCTAATAAACTTATTTTTGTTGATATGTTTTTTTTTTACAGTATCTCTTAACGCGAAATTCTTTTAACGAAATTCTTCAAAAAAATATTTCAGTCTCTTCAGTTTCGTGTTAAGTGATTTTCACTATATATGTAATAAATCATTTGTTTTTTGCTGGACTCTTCAAAACATATGTTCCCAAGCTTTTTTGTCTCATAGACCCTCTGCCATGTTTTTCAGGGGGCAATGCTTGGGATAGACCCCTGCTTAATTAATATTGAGTTTTTGCAAATTTATCAACTTAACTGTCTTTTTGACAGCTGGTACTACTAACCCTACTTTAAAATAATTAAATTTCTATCTGTAATGAGTATAGCGTTTAAAATTTAAAAATCACTGTGAATTAATTAAATTAAACTCAATTAATAAATAAAACTGTTAAATAAAATAACTGAACAATAAACAAATGATTTTAATGGGAAGATCTGGTGTTACAATATCAAATTTTCAACATTTGGTATCAATTTTGTCAGATTTAACCTTAAATCTCCTCTCTTAGTAGTGTCCAATTTTTTTGTTTTTGTTTTTTAGTTTTGGAGATAGGCAACTGCGCTAAAACTCCTTCACACTAGGAAAAGCAATTTAAAATATCCTCGTGATATTCTATAGTTCGGGACTAATAACAGGTTTCACTTTTTAAAGCCAAAATTCCTGACATCTGTTTCTAAACTTTAAGACCTTCGTTAGAGGTCATAACGATCAGTCCTTATTGTAATGTGACATTTTTTCTTCAATGTGACCATGTGAATCCATTGCCGATTATGGTATTACCATAGTTAAAGAATTCTCACACCTGGTTTCCAAATCTGAATTAAAGGCATCTAACTGTTGAACGTAGGTTAATATGTCCTGACAGATCGTCTGTGTCCAATTGATAAAATTCGGAATCTCAAGTATTATCCTTAGCTGATCTGGAGAGAAATGCTGAAATAGTTCTTGTTTTAATAAAATTCATGGTCCCCTACTAAGTACAAACTAACCTCATTAAATTTAGTAAATAAATCTGCTAAACGGGTAAAATTTGGTTTCCACTTGATTAAATTTTCTTTTAAAATTAAATTCACGTTCTTGTTTTATGAGATCCACTATCATAGACCCTTATACCTCAATGGACCCCCAAATCATTGTTTTGCTGACGTGGAACCCTTGCAGGTCGTCACAGACCCTTGGGGGTCTGTATAAACCACTCTGGGAATCACCGCTTTAAAGCAAAAGTTTAAAAAGCGTCCTTATATTACTCGAGTGATTTTACTAAAATTATCTTTAAATTCTTTTTACTTATTTACACTTTATAATATTTATTTTCTATAAAATAATAAATTATATATAATTTATTTAATATACATATAATATTTATATAAATATGTATTCTATTACATATTTATTTTAAAAAACAAAATTTAGTTAATAATTTTTTAACAATTAGAGGTATTTTTATTTAATGTAAAACAGATTATTCTGACGGTTTATGTTGCTATTCGATCTGATGAACGTGTTAAGATTTGTCAATAATAATATTCATGGAATTGGAAAATGGCATTCTCTATGAAATGAAGCATTCATTAATTTAAAAGTGTCATTTTTATGAAAAATTTGAAAAATGAATATTTCAATACTTAAATTTTTTTTTACGAGAATATTTATACCAAGAAATGCAAGAATGAATTATGTATCTTTAATACTAATTTAAAAGTAAAAAAAGTAAGGTCTCTCTCTACATATATTGTGTATACAATTTGGAGGAAGATTCTGCATTTTGCCTACATTATTTTCTGAAGCATGAAATTCTAATGAATTTAAAAGGCTTAATTTAAGTATTGGTTTAATAGTAAATTCATTTTATCGAAAACATTCTATTTATTATTTGATTTATAATTGTTATATTAAAAACAATACAAATTTCTAACCATTTGTTAAGTGGAATAATTATATAAAATAAAATTATTGGTAAGTTTAATGAAATTCATATGAAATTTAAAGATGTTTAATACAATTTGGTATGTTCAAATTAATCAATTTATTTCCCATTCAAAAAAGTCTTTTTTTTTAATAAAGTTTATTTCTTTAATGCTTAAAATCAGTCGTTCTATTTTCTACTTTCTTTTATTCATTAAAAGACTGCAGTTCGTGACAGATTTCCACGGTACAGACCTATTTATAAGAATCTACATTCTAAGGGAAAATTCTACATAGTATTTAGTTTTCAGGTCTATTTTTACTTCGTATAAGGTATTTTTAAAGCTTTTATCTTTTTTAATGGGTCGCAGTCTAAAAAGATTAGTCATGGGTTCGAATCCTGATTTTACCAAGATTCCACTTTGTGAAATTCCGCAAGTGCGACTTAAAAAAATATAAGAAACGGGATTTCAAATTTCTCGAATGATGTTGTGTGGTAGTTAATAAAATACAAATTAAACGCCCCAGCTGAGGTGTGATTGCATATAAATTTGAAGTCTGCAGCTAAAAGAACCCATGTTCTTAAATTTCAGTGTTAAATTAATTTATAAAATTAGTTGTCCATTTTTGTTGTTTTTTAATTAATAACACTATATGATTACTATTATTTAAAGTTTAATTTTTAGGTTTAAGAAATGTTGAATAATTTTTAGCGATGCAATGAATATGGGACAATTTTCTTCCAAAAGTCATTCAATAGCTAATCCATCTAACATGTATATTTTTCATCTTTCTAGCGCAACGCTTCTATTAAATTCAATTACTATAAAAAGCTTTAACTGTATTTAAGCACATTTGCTATTACAAATGTTTTAATATCAGAGCATATTTTAATATTAAACTTTGTCAAACTATATAAAAATAATGGAAACATTTTAAGTTCCTAATTTTTCAATACTTTGATTGATTTTATAACATTATAAATTTTTTGAAAAATATGTAAGTGATTAGGTAAATAGCTTTTATGTGTGTGTTTTATTTGGCTAAATTGTGCAAATTACATGCACTGATCATTACTTGAACTTTATTTTAGATTAGTGTTTTCAAGAATTGACTTTTTTTTTTACCTTTCAAAATTATTTTATTTTCTCATAGGGATAAGAGTATTAGAAATTTAAATGAGCACATTTGAATATTTTTTTTTTTTTTTTTGCTGCTCATAAAATTTAAAATGTTGCGACTTTGTCTAAGTAACACATAGTCTATAAAAAAAGGAATACAAACTTCTTAAATTTTTTTTAATTGGTATGAAAATTATAGCATTTCGTTTCAATTGTAATAAATATAGAAAAAATATAGATTTCATTTGTTGTTAACAGAGGACTTTTTTTTAACAAGTGAAACAAATTCAGTTGATCAGTTCAAATACTAGCCGTTATACCCCACGCGGCTAGTATTTTTATATAATTAATCACTGAACAAAACTCGTAATATTTCATATTTCGTACTCGTTGAAGTTATTTAACTAAAACTGTTGTTGATTGCTTAAAATAAAATAATTGGTAAAAAAAAATTTAAAAAAAAAGATTTCTAAACTAATGATATATAACTGATGATTTCTAAACTCAGACAAGAAGGGAACAAAGTAGGGAACCAGCAAAAATAAAAGAAAAAGAAATTCTCAGTATAACTTGAAGGAAAGTTTTCAAGTATTTGAAACACTCCCCAATTTTTGACAAAAGGAATTCCTTATTCTTGACAATCCCCTTTTCTTGAATCTTTTGGACCATGTCACAAAAACAGTACTATAGATTTGTTGACCTAAAAACGGTGTCTTTCTAAACATGAAATATCAGAAGAATTTTTGCTTTAGTTTTGAACAAAAATAAAAGGGATGCTCATATTGGCAAATGTTTATAATTACAACATTTTTGTTCGTTCTCAATTATTATGAATGGAAAATTAAAAGCTCACTGACACACACATTTACATTGAAAAGAATTTTTGCATCTTATATCTTGTTTAGGGGGGAAAATCATTCAATTATTTCCCACACATGTTTTTTAAAGTGTTTTACTGAATGAAACAAGAGCTTTAATAAATTTTTCTTAACTGAATACAATAAAAAAAAAGATCATGTAGGATTTTAAGGAATAAAGAAATTTCAAAAAGGCATTTGCAAACCTCTAAAATTCTTTGTTCTAAATTGTATTAGTTTGTTTTATAAATAAATGCTGAAATTTTGGTGTGTTAATTCAAAATAAATATATTTTAATCGATGATTGATCGATTTCCTGTTAAATCAAGTAATACATATAAGATATAAATTTTATCCCTCTTTCAGAGGAATCCTGCCTAAGTGTCATGATGTTTCAGTTGTTACAAAATCTAAATTAATTATATGTGAATAATTCAGGATTTATATTCCACACATATTATTATCTGGAACAGAAATGAATTTTCTTGAACTATTCACTAACTTACGCACTATCAACAATTTTTTGTAAATCTTTATTTTTTCGAAAAACTATTAATAAAAAAATAGAGAAAAGCAATGAGAAGTGTGAAATAAAATACCATACTACAAGTATATATTCCCTTCCAAATTATATCTTTTAACTATTATATCGAAAAACACTTTGTATGAATTAATCTTTGTGTATAATTAATTAGCTCTGAATAAATATAATGGAGGTAAATTCAAAGCATTTGTTTTGTAAAAAAAACAACAACTTTAACTAAAGTATTTGTTTATTTCTAAAAATATGAGAGATATTATCTCCTTTAATATATATACATATATATATATATATATAATTAAGATAACGATAAAGATAAAACAAATAATTCATAAGAGATATAAAATTTCTAGATTAGATCCAGTCTTAATATATGTTGTCTAGAAATTCTTATATTGATTATACTAAAATGTGAATTTTTTTCATAATTATAAATTATTATTTTCCTCAGCAGTGGAAAAAATAAAGACTATTTGTAATTTGATATTTATGTCATGTATTTGTAAAAATAATGTAATTTGCCTTCGTCTTCAAATGATAATAATTCCTTACTTTGAAAAAGGTTTATTGGTGAAGGACCTCGTAATTTTGAACCTCGGTCAAGTGACGAGGACGACATATGAGCTTCGACATGCTCGCGCCCCCTTGTAGGATTATCCCGCCCCCCTAGAGGCGCGAACCCCACAGTTCAAAAAACGCTGAATTAATTGATTTTTTTAAACTGATATTTGTTTTAAGTTCTGAAATTAAGAAAATGATATGAATCATATTTTTATTGGGTATGGTCTTTAAACAAATCAAAAGTAATGCTATGACATCTGATTGGCTATGACATCTGAAAAAATCTAAGTCTTGTTGATTAAAACCCATTCTTGTTTTGCAAGGAGAAAAGTGTTTTCCAGAACACATTCTTTTTTTCAACATTCATTTTAAAACTTTGCAGTTGGCGTAATATATTCAATCTTCAGTAATAATATATTTTTAAAATCATTTTCCGAGTTTTTGAGATTTACATGTTTTTAAATGTTTATTAACTTTTATTAGAAAACAATGGATTAAGGAGCACATACATTTTGTTATTTCATCATTGTCTCAATGCAAATTCTATTTTAATTTTTACATGGATATTTAAACCATGTCAATTATAACTTTTGTTAAAATCATAGTTTAATATGGTTCAAATATTGAAATATAAATTGTACAAAATGGAAATCACTCATTTTTCAATGAAAAGAATTTTTACATGTTATATCCTGTTTAGAAAAAAAAATCATTGAATTATTTTACACAGATGTATGTAAAAAAAAATTAAAGGAATAAAATCATGTAGGATTTCAAAAAGGCATTAGTTAATTCTAGAGTTTTTTTATTTTGAATTGAGTTAATTAGTTTTATAAAAAATACTTAATTTTGAAATCACAATTTAAGATAAATAAATATGTGTTGTTGTTGCTTATAGCCCCTAATGAACTCTTGATTAATGAATTTCCTATTCATTCAAAGTGGTGCAAATAAGATATCAATTTACACAGTCACCCCTTTCCAGGAATCCTAGGAGCCGTGATGTTTTGGTTGTATGAAATTCTAGCTTTATTATGCGTGGATAATTCGAGATTTATTTTCAGCACATTTATCATCTGGAGTGAGTAAATATAAGTGTCACACTATTCAGCTACCGTGGGCTTTTGGAGACTGACCTCGTAATTTTGAACCACGGTCAAGAGACGAGGACAACACCTGAGCTGGCACCCCCTCTCCTAACTTCTACACCCCACAAACGGGAGAATGTTTGAGCATCGATAGATTTTTTTTGTGCATTGCCCCCCTACATTGCGGGTCTTCAGCAGTATTGGGCTCGAACTCATGATACGCTGGCCACGAGTCCGTTGCCTTGGTCACTAGGTTACGGCGTCCACTTTTATTATCTGGAGCAGAAATGAATTTTCTTATACTATTCAGAAACTCATACAATATCAACAGCTTTTTGCAAATCGCTATTTTTTCGAAAATCTGCAATTAAATAAAGAGAAATATAATGAAAATTATGAAATGTGTAAGATACTGTACTGTATATAAGTATATATTCCCTTCCAAATTGTAATAAAATCCTTGTAACTATTTAATCTAAAAAAAGACCCAATATAAAATAATCTATGTTTTTAAAAAATAAATCATCTCTGAATATGTATAAAGGAAGAAAATTTTTTCAGAAAAGCATTCGATTATTTCGAAAAATGTGAGTGATTATCTCCTTTAAAAATTAAGGTAATGATGAGATAAACAAATAATAGATATTTAGGATAGTAAGCTATTTGAGATTTCTGGATTAGTTTCTGTCTCAATGTTGACTAGACAATCTGCATTGATCGTACTAAAATGTGTGTTTTTTCCTTATTATAAATAATTATTTTCCTTTGTTCTGGCAAAAAAAAAAAAAAAAAAAAAAATTAAAACTATGTCTCATTTGATACTTATGTCTCATATTTATAAAAATAATGTAATTTTGCTTCGAATTTAAATAATAACTCTTTGCTTTGAAAAGAAAAAACTTGAAATTTAACTTAGTTGACATGTACATAAAGTTTTTTATTAATCTGATTTTGAGATAAAAAAAAGTTTAAAATGTGAGTTCGAGAAATCGTTTAACCTAACCTTTAAATTACACTGGTAACATTTTCAGAAAACAGCAACATTGAAATGAAAACCCGAATGTCAGGAATACAATGTATTACTACGCCGAGATTTCTCTGAGGAGAATCGTATCGCATTGTTTACTACAAACCGGTTCCTCTCAAGGATACGCCTTGGCGATCGATCTTCGGCTAGAAAAGAGGATTTGGCGGTAGAAAATCCAGCCCACGTTATTGAAGATTTCCCATTTTTTCCTTTATTATTTTTAAAATTGATTTTCTTCATATAAAACTTACAGCACGTGAAAAGTGACGCTTTTAAAAAAGTTATCACAGGAAACGGGGCACGAAAATCAATAAAGGAATGTTTAAACCTGTTTCATTTGCTCTCATCCCAAGTCAATGAGTGAATATTAACATCGCACTGTTTAGCTACCCGAGAACTTTTGGTGACGAACCCTGTAATTTTGAACCATGGTTAAGTGACGTGGACGACACCTGTGAGCTAGCACCATTCTTCTCCTAACTACCACACCAACGGGAGGACGTTTGAGCTCTCGACAGATTTAACGTGCATCGCTCGCCTACATGGTGGATCTTCCTTGGCTCTAGGCTTGAATTCATGACACACCGGCCACGAGTCCGTTACCCAGACCACTAGGCTACATCGGCCACTACTCGCATCCAGGGACGTCTTAAGGCATGGGCCTCGGCCACTGTGGGGACCTCGTATCGGTCTTGATTCAGCCTTAAGAAGATAATGATTCGAACAATTTTAACAGTCAAATGTTTTTTCCGGTTGCATCCTCCGAAAAACTGGGAATTTCGGACATGTCAACTGGCTATATAGATGTGATGACCGTCGTATAGGCCTACCACCATACACCATCATTACTCATTCAGTCAAAAGACAGCAGTCGGTCGAGCCAGTTTGTGCGATTGTAAATCATGTACATTTATTTGTTTCGGGTTATTGTTTGTACGAGTATTTGACAACGTACTGTCTACTTTTAAGGCTCATTGGCGGGGGCCTAAATTTGTGTAGGGGCTCAGGGCCTCAAGAAGAGTGAATTTGTCAAATCGGCCACCATATTTTGAAAAACTGCTAAATTGGCGCGTTGTGTTTTGGAGTATCAACCCTATCACAACACGATCAGACTTCTTGCTCACTGATACAAAAACCAAAACGGTTACCAGAGTTGGCGCACTTATCGATTTGGCGGGATAAGTGGCCGATTCGACAATTCAACCTCAAGAAGTCTTAAGACGTCCCTGCTCCCATCCCGTATAGTAAAGCATAGATCACAAAAGATTTGGTAATTTTCCATTTCACAATGCAAAACATGTTAAGCAGACTTTATGGACGGAAACGCACAATAAAACCATAAAAAAAAATGCAAGTTCTTACGTTTTTTTTTTAAGGGAAAAGCATACATATTAATATCGTTTAAATGTTTTCATTCCGTTCAATTTAAAACATTCCATTTAACATCACACGTTTCTATTTTGTGCGCCGACGAAATGGAAACATACCTTTAAAAAAATCATGAAACATTTCTAAAACGCTAAAATAATATGAAATGCTAATTCGTATTAATTTGAAATCCAAACTTTGATCTTTTATTACTTGTTTGTGTTAGTCAGGAAATTTTTGGAGATGGTATAATTTAATGAGAGTATTTATAATTTTTAGATACAAGGATTCAAAAAGCCAATATTTTAAACACAAACAAAATATTCTTTAAAAATGGGATGGAGAAATCCTTCAGGTTTCCCTAATCATTTAAAAGAAGGATTAAAAAGAATACAATTTTAAATTTTATTTGTTGGGCATTGGAAACTTATATTTGTATCAGAATCTGTTATACTTTTTTTTTATTATACTTCTATTAGAATCTTATACCATACTTTTAATTAAAAATCACAAAAAAAGCCATAAAAAGACTTGTATTTTTAAAAATGAAAATTGGACAAGTATTTTAAATGAAGAAATATAATTTCAGAATGCTAAAATCGTGAGAAATTTCACAGAGTTTTAAGATTAATTACAGAAAATAACAATTTTAGTACAAATATTTCTTTTTAATAAATGCAGTAGGAATTTCTTAATGAAAATATAGCATTGTATAGTGTTTTATGTATTCATTTGTGTTCTTAAAATATTTCATATAAAGCTTCAATAAACATATTTATTATTCTTGAACCTGCTTTTTATCGCATAAATCTGTAAAATACAAGCATGTCATTGAACTTTATGTCATATAAATGCTGTAACTGACTCAATTTGTTTGAAAATGCAACATTCAAGCATAATTTGTCTCATAATGAAGAAGTTATAAACTTTGCTTCTGTCATCCTTATGATAGCAATATTTTTTACAAACATTAAAATGAAAAATCTTGCTTTTGATTAATGAAAACAAGAAACAAATAAATCCAAATGATAAATGAGTAAAGGAATTTCATTACATGAAATGTTCCTTAAAGTTAACTTAAAAACAATTCATACAGTACACAAAATAATTAATGTACATACATTAACAACTTTTTGTCACAAATTTTATACTTTAATATTTTACAGTTCATAAAGCATAATAGGCGAAATAGTGAATTTGACATAATAGTTAAATAATTGTCTTATTTAAAAAAATGCACACACACAAATAACTCAGAAATCTGTACACATTTATTTATTTATCTTAATATATATTGAAATTAACTCTTAACTTATAAAAATAATGTAGTACATTATCATTGGCAGAAAGTCCCTTAAAAAGATCCACACTCTGACAACATTCTCATTTTGTAATTCAACTGAAAACTTGAACAGAAAATGTTTAATTACTAATACTACGTAAAATTTTAAAAACCAGAAAAATTTAAGAAATGTAAGGAAAAAAGATCAAAACTCTAACTCGTGACTTTCAGAATACTATATAGATATGTTTCCATAGTTATACTTTGGGGATAGGGGTAATTTCTTTGACATATAACAAGAAATTTAAACAATATAGAGCTTATACTAAGAATTCAGCACTCAATTTTCTAAAAATAACTTTCAAAACTGAAAATATGAAAGAAAGACCAAGCAAAGATATAATTTTTCACATTATTTAGCTTAGTATGGCGCCACATTAAAGAGTGATACTAGCTCTTGGGGATGTACTAAGTCAGCAATGGTAAAAATACCAATCTGCAGCCCATTGGATAAATAAAAAACTTTCTTTTGTTTAGAAATAACTCACAGAGAATGAAGGAACAGAAACAATACAAGTACAGAAAAGTGAAATTTCTGTCATTGTCTTCAAACACAGTACAATTAAAATAAATAATTAATCTTGACAATTTAAATTTAATGTTCATTTCATTGAATATGTCAAGATCCAATATGTCAAGCATGTGTAAAAATTTTCCAAATACTGTTATTTTGAATTATACAAGTTTCTCTTAGATCATTCTATTGATCTGATTTTCTTTGGTATGAATAATCAAATGGCTTATTTAATTAGTCCTTTGAGAGAATATGTTCTTGAAAATTTCACCAATATAGAGTTCTAAATTCGTATGAGAATGCAAGGTCCCCCCCCCCTTTATTATAAATATTAACACAGAACACACTTATTTGTACATTTGGCAAAACTAAGCCTTTTCACAGATATGAATATGCAAATGTTTTTTTAAATAACTCTTTCGAGAAAATGCCATTGTGCAAATTTCACAGACATAAGGTTTTTCATTTGTATGAGTACGGATGTGCTTTTTTAAATTACCACTATCAGAAAATGCTTTCTTGCAAATTTCACAAACATAAGGTTTTTCCTTAGTATGTAAACGCATATGTCTTTTTAAGTCAAACTTTTGCAAAAATGCCTTTGTACAAATTTCACAAACATAAGCTTTTTCGCTGGTATGGATACGCAAGTGAGTTATTAAAGAATAACTTTTAAAAAATGTTTTCCCACAAATTCTACAAACATATGTATTTTTACTGTCCTGAATAAGGCAAGGTTTTTCATTGCTATGAATACGCAAATGTGCTTGTAAATAAGAGTTTCGAGCAAATGCCTTATTACAAATTTCACAAATATATGGTCTTTCATTGGTATGTATACGTATGTGATTTTTTAAATTATCCATTTGAGAGAATGACTTCTTGCACATTTCACAAACATAAAGCTCTTTGGTATGAATTAACAAATGATTCTTTAAAGAATCATTTTTAGAAAATGCCATCTCGCATATTTCACAAACATAAGGCTTTTCCTTTGTATGAATACGAAGATGTTTTTTTAAATGACCTTTTTCAGAAAATGTTTTCCTGCAAATTTCACACATATAAGGCTTTTCATTGGTATGAATACGAAAATGTCTTTTTAAATTACCTTTCTGAGAGAATGCCTGACAGCAAACTTCACAAACATAAGACTTTTCATTTGTATGAATATGCATGTGTGTTTTTAAATGAAATTTTTCAGAAAATGCCTTACTACAAATTTCACAAATATACGGTTTCACATTAGTATGAATACGCATATGTCTTTCTAAATTACCCTTTTGAGAGACTGCTTTCATGCAAATTTTACAAACATAAGATTTTTCGTTTGTATGAATGCGCAAATGCTTTTTTAAAGAACCATTTTCAGAAAATGCCTTCTTACAAATTTCACATACATACGGCTTTTCCTTGGTATGTACACGCAAATGTACTTTTAATAAATAACTTTTTGAAAATGCCTTATTGCAAATTTCACAAACATAAGGCTTTTCACTCTTCTGAATATACAAAGACATTTAAAAATTAATTCTTGGGACGCGATTTTTCAGTAACTGTATTATAATAGTCCTATGGCTGGTATGATTAATGTCGTTACCCATAATAACGACATTTGTAAATATATATCTCTGTCAGATGAAGAATTAAATATTTTGCATAAAAGTAGATTCTAAGTAACAAGGCTTCTCTTGAAAAGTTGTTCCTTAATGAGCATTTAAACAAGATTAGAATTGTTGCCATATTTATAAGTGAAACTTATTAACTAAAATTTTTATAATGCTGACAAAAAAAAGGAGCCACTTAGTGGGGACATGCAATATTTGATTTTGTTGCAGGCAAGAGCTGCATTATTCATTTCGTTTTCTTCGTCAAAATTTGCATCAAAAATATTTTATAAGCTCTGAACAAACTCTAAAATGTCTTTGTATTCCATGATTGGGGCTGTACCCACATTCTCATCATCTACTACAATAAATTCTTCTAATGATACAGTATGGGACACACTGGCGTAGCTAGTCCTGATTGGGCCCATATCAAAATCTTTTAGGGGAGATAAATAAATGTTATCTCATTAATTGACATTGATATGGCTGATATGTATCAATGATATGGCTACGCCCCTGATAGGACAGTTCAATAACACAGCAATTTTCTCAAACATTTCATTAAGTGTCAGCTCAGTTCCTTCTCCAGAAGCAGAAATCTTTTCGTTTTAAACGATTTTTGTTTAGTGTTAAGAGAAAAAATGCATTAAAATATATAGTAGTTTGTCAGAATCTTTGTATTAACCGATATTTCGTCTTTTCGTAAGCGTTTTCGTGTTAAACGAATATAGTTAAGTGTTTTCACAAAATCTTTTAACCAGGAGTTTTTATTTATTACCTTTAAAGGTTCATTTTTGCGATAATGAGTGGCAACGAAACATGCACGTGTGTCTTGTTTAGAATTATTTGAAGCAACATTTTACAAACGCATCGTTCTGTACAATGACAAAAATGGATGAAAATGGTCTTATATTAAATTTGACTTCCGAAAATCCGAGTAAACCAGCGAAAAATAGTTTCCCTGTTTCCGAAGTAAGTCTCAAATTGAATTATAGCAATGTTTGTAATCCTTGAAATAGAATGAAAATTTCTTTGAAATAATATTTAGTTAAGTGAAGTATAGAGTACTACTTGCGGAAATCAGATATATTTTTGTTATTAAGTTATATCTGTTGGTTCCATTGTCACTTCCTCAAAATACCTATTACCATTCACTCTCTTACTTTGATTACACTTTTGGTTTCAAAGCAAAGCAGTTCTGCAAATGTTCTAGGACCTCTAGTAAACTTCTGTATTTCTATACTATTGCAACCTATTGCCAACAATATATGAAACGATGCACCTAGTCAGTGGCGGCGTTAGGCGTCGGCGGTCGCCGACGGCCTCGCGCTTGAGAGGGCCTCGCAAATTTTTTAATTATTTAAAATTATTTAAATTAAATTAAAGTTTTTAATTGTAAAAAATTTTATTTGTGTAATTTTTGTCATCATTTGATTAGCAATAAATCTCATTTTCTCATTCGTTAGTTTAACTATAATTTGGCTTATATAATTGAACGTTTTCTTGACTGGAAGAAAAGGAAGCCTCGCGAACCCTAATTTCGCTGACGTCCATGCGTGGTCTAGAGGGCCACTGCACCTAGTTATCAATTCATTGCTTATGCCACTTAGGAAATTGGGGTTGTCATCTTGGCGAGTTATTAGAGTTAGTGATTGGTGCAATAATATGAGAGTACTTAAATTTCTTTTAAATGTGCACATTTCTATACATATTTCTGGATAAAAATCATCGGATTCGTGATGCTTCTACTCTAGACAACATTACTCTTAAAAGGGTACTTGCATATTATTGCAACAATCACCAACCCCATCAATTACTCACCGTTGGCTACCCCGATTTCCTATGTACCGTACTTCCTGAATTGGCAACTAGGTGCTTCATTTCATATAATGTCGCTAATAGGTTGTGATAATATATAAGTACCCTCAAAGGATATGAAATCAGGATTCATACTTACAAATTTATCATTGTTAAAGTATCTGGATCATACTCTACTTGAATTCTTCAGATTATTTTTTTTGATAAATCTAATACAGTGCATACTCATTCCACTCTTGCAACATTTTAAATAATTCCATCAGTCAATATCTTCTTAACCAAAACCATATCATTCTTGAAAACTTTGACATTTTAAGAAATAAAGCTTAACTTTAATTTTAGCTAAACCTTAACTTTTGATTTAATTTCTTAAACTTGCATTAGACATTTTAAGAAATAAAATCTTTAAGGCTTACATTATTACAACACATAATTTTTTCTGGTTCACTTTTGATTAAGAAAAACGTCTTGCATCTCAATTACACCGTTCAGGACAATTGATGGAAGAAATGCCACAAAAAAAATTAATTAAAAACAGGAATTTGAATTGCATTGTGTTTAGTAAGCATAATATATTAGAAATTGAATTTTTTAATGAACCTTTTAAATGAAACAGTGCTATGTATTTTTAAAACAATTCACTAACTTTTACAAAGTACTACCAATTTGAAACTATTCTAACAATCAAGAAGGGATGACACATAATTTATTCAAATTATTCTGTGTTTTAATTTATCAATCTAAACAAAATATACAGTTTGGGTGAATGAAATCGTTATTGCAATACGAGATTGTCAAATCTTAATGGATGTTGCGCTTCATTCTAGAAAAATGATTTTCCAGTTAATATATGCTGCATTGCTCTTATGGTTGTAATATATTTAAAAATAGAGTATAAAATTTTAGTTTTGTCTCCTTTGGTGACAGAAATAAAATGATGTTAAATTACTGCAAAATTTTTCTTTTCTGTATAAGGATTTTTATTCAATATGACAAAAATATGCGAAGTTGTTGATAAAGGTGTACATTGAAATAGGATTCAACTGAAAAAGACCTTATTTTCTTATAATTTCCTTTTATATTAATGGTATATTTATGTATTTTGTATTCAGTATAGTTTTGGTTCTGTTTATAGTTAGATGCAGGTTTTGCCACATTACACTTTTAGTGATGACACAAAATTTGCCCAGATACAATCTGCTTACTGTTAGTTTGTATTAATTTTACTGAATTTCTATTGAAATTAAAATGGTTACTGTGAGTGATATTTTGTCTGTCTTTTTGCAACATTCGACAGTTTATCGCTAATCAAACATCTTACTGATTGAACAGCACCTTATATATTTACTATCTTTTAGTATTTTGGCATGTGATTGCGGTTTAAATTATTCTCAGTTATAAGCTGTTACTAAACTTCAGTAATTCAAAGCTGAATTTTGGCTTAAGAGTTTGAATTATTCAAAAATTCAAATTTTATACCTTTTTCTAAAAAGAAGAGGTAAATTTTCAAAAAAATCATTTCCAGAATCAAAGATTTAGTACATTAGTTTTATTTTTCATAATACATGTATATTACAATATATGTAATAAAGTTTTAATAAATGTATCTATAAACATAACAGGGAAAGTTAGTGCAGGATAGGATACATCGAGGAAGGGAAGAAGTGATTTCAATCAAAGCCCCATTTTAAAGGATCAAGGTTATTAAAATGACCTTAGTAGAAACCCATGAGTCTCCGAATGAAAAATGGATGTTACAATGTCCTTTACTTTCTTTGTCCTTCGAAAAATCATAAAAATAATAACGGTTATCATCTGGAAATGGTTAAAATGTTGGGTACTTTTCCTTTTTTTTGGGAGGGGGGGGGGCGTTGGTGATGGTTGATTTTTTTCCTGCCAAATTAAATATCCAAACACAAACTAAGGTAATAATCTCAATTCCAGATTCAATTCTTGAATAATTTTTTTTATTGCTGTGGCATTAAATTTTTAATTGCTTCCAACATTGAAGAAAAAAGATTATTTTTATTTTGGTGGTAGATTTACTATTATTAATAAACTATTGCTTGCATTTGGGGACTTTTTTTTTTACATTTTTATACCCCTCCCAAAAGGAAAAAGTATCAAATGTAGAATAGGCACCATTTCGGAAAGCTGCCATTTTTTTTTTTTTTTTTTTGATGATCACTGATAGCAGTTGTTAAGACTATGTATTGATACATTCACAGGTAGTATAAAAAAGTAGAAAAGTAGTATAAAATAAAAAGTTTGAAGGTTTTTAAAAGTGAATTATTGGGGTTTAGCAAATTAATGTTATGAAATAATTATACCATTCTTTTAAAAACAAAAACTTCTTGCTAGAACTCTTCCTTGGAAAAGTAATGCCTTAGAAAGTTGAGAATGTAACTGAATCTCACCTGTGAAATGATTCAGTTTTTGTTGTACCCAAGGAGTTTGATCTTCATGACACTTCTCTCGTAGACATGAATCTTGAAAGAATTTAAATCACTGTTGGTGTTTTGAACTCCGTATTCATTATCATTAAAATTTGATTTATCTCTAATGGGATCTTCAAACCAATTATTCTTTATCTCAGTACTTCTTAATACAATGCTTATTCATTTATTTGTGGTATTCCCAAATACATTCATCAGGTGAATCCTTCTCTGCTATATATGGATGAAAATATTATTATTCAATTTTAGAATTGCAAAAAGGAACTTTTAACAAATATGTACATTCACCCTATTTGCAAAATTCAGTTTTCAACATGGAAAGGAAATTTAGTATTTCACTTATTTACATAAATAGGAAAAAGTGTTTTTTTAGTGCAAGTTACTGTTCTAAAATTTTTTAAAGAAAGTAACATAATAAATCTTGAGAAACTAAAAATATTACTCATGATTTTTTCCTTTTCCTAAATTTATTGATCATAGGACACTGATATGCTACATAAACAGAAAAATAAGAAATTTTGTCTTTGCAATTTTTGTTGTCTACAAGATAGAAAGTGAATATTGCTAATTTGAAATAAAAAGTTAAAGTAATTTGAGATAACAGGAATTCAAGATATTGATAAGTATAAATTACAGTTCACAAAATGCTTTTCATTAAAGAAAAGTATTAAACTTTATTTTTATTTATTGGTTTATTTTATATGCAGAACTCTTAATAAAAATCAAAATTATATTTTAGATGTCTTTCGGGATCTTTTTACACATACAGGCTATGGTTATGTTTACAATGCAAATTTACTACATTAACACAGTGAACATGTGATTTTCTGAATTCTATTTATTTCATAATATTAGTTATTCATTGCAAGATTAAGAGATAAAATGAAATATTGAAATTTATTGATGTAGTCACAAGAAACATGTAAAGACATTTAATGTGAATTCCATTAATTTTTTATTTTTCATGTGTATGTATTTTTATTATTCATTTCAAATTATTAAAATGGTTTCTTATCAAAAATACATGTCACATTCTTATACTTAATTAGTTTTATACTAACATTTATGATTGTGCAATGCTTTTTTACATGAAAAATACTCCAAAGTTTATTCAAAAACTCTTATCATTTGTTAAAATATCTTAATATCTTCAATTATTCTTTTTCTTGGGTTAATAAATATTTTCTATTTTTTAAAGAAGTTTTCATGGTTATCATAACAAGTCTTGCTTTTGACATCAAGTAATTGCATCTTAATTGTAGAAGAATATGATATAATGGAACTTGATATTTTCTTCAGAGCTTCAATGGCTTTTGCCATTTTGAGAATGCATGCATTTTAGTTGCCTTGTAAATAGTCTCGCATTAAAGATGTCGGTCCAGGAACCTCAATTCATATATACGTTTATAGTAGCATGCTGTATTTTATTAAAGCCCTTCAAAATGTAATCATTAACAAGGGAAGTACATTGTTTTACATTTTATTAAAATTTGTATTCAGTGTGATTGGTCAATAAAATAAACTATGTTTTAAAGTATATATTTTTTAAAATCTTTTCTTCAGTTTATTGTAATTTAATTATTTTCCTTTGCATCTTTTCAAAGTCCTTTGAAATCTAATAATTGGTTTTGACACATATATAAAATCCTGTTGACTTTTTTGCCAACTTAGATAAATGCTGCAAGATTATGGGATATTCCACCAATCATGGAAACCACCTTGATTTATATATAGAATTTATGTAGTTTTGTTTTCACATTCTCAATAAAACACAGACATATGGTTTTGGGGCTGCCAAAATGATTGTTGTAAGTTAGGTTGAAATTATGCTAACTTTCATGGTTGACAAGATTTTACACATGTATCTCAGCTCAAATTAACTATATTCTTAATCTTTTTGTGTACTTTAAAGTACTTGTGTTCAGTACTGGTCAAATTATCAAATTATTTTTTAATTTATTTTAAAATAAAAGGAATTATATATATTTCATTCAAGAACTAACTTTTTAAATGGTAATTTGAAGAAAGTAACTACTGTATTGTACTATGAGTATTTAATATGACCTCTTTTAGTCCTAATGAAATCCAAAATATTTAAGGTGCAGTAATTAGGCATGGAAGTTTCAACTTGTATAAAATTATCTTTTTATACTGCTTAAATCTATATTTTTAGAATATCCAGAGGTTGGTTATACTTTAATTATTATTATTTTTTTTTTTATAATATAGAGTCAATTAGTTCCTTTGTAGAACATTCATGGTTTTATTAATTTTTTCAACTATAAAAATTTGATGCCTCATTTAATTAAAAAGATGCTCCATGTTAAATTTTTAAAAAATTCTATACAATATCTTCATTTTGTGAGAAAATAACTATCAATTATTATTAGCAACATTCACCCTTTTGAATTTTAAGTACAGTCCAACCCTGATTTAACAAATTGATCGGGACTGAGCACTTTGTTCGTAATATTGGGGTTGAAACAAAATACAAATTTTTTACATTTACCTTTTGGAAATTTTAAAAATCAATTACTCATAGAATATCCATAGTTAGAAATTACACAATTTTTATTCAACAGCTAAAAGTACATTTAGCAAATTATTATGCAAAAGTTGATTGAAAATTTCAAAATGCAAACTAATAGATGTTAGAAAATCCTTTTGATTCTGGACTTGAAAGAGGTCTTTTTTGACTTTATACAGAGAAGAAAGTACTGTGTCATTTACATCATGCTGCAGAAGAGAGGTATGTTTTAACAGTTTCCAAGCAATGAACAACATTAGAAAATGCAACAGTTTTGATAAGAGTTTCATTATAAATTTCTGCATCATAATGGCTATTCATTGGTTCTGACAAATAAAAAGTTCTCTCGACATCAGTTGCATACATAAGCAGTTTGTCTTAAATGTGTTATAATCATTAAAATCTTAAAATATCCCCTATGTTGTGAATTGGGATGAGATAAGAAAATAATTTCCTGTTCTGTGTTCACATGATAGGTTACATTCATGACTCATCTGCATTTGTAAAAAAATCTAACAATGGCTTTCACCCTTGCCAGTTGAAATTTGCTGCTTACAAGAAAAGTCTTTTTCTGTTCCATATTAAAAATATGTCATTTGAAGAAAAAAAAGAAATTTTCATAATACAAACTAATAAAAAAATTTCAGCTGCTGAAATAATTTCATTAATTTGGGGTTTATTATTTGTTAAATAAGGGTTTTTTCACTGACTTCCTTTTTATCAGGAAAAGAGAAAAATTCGTTAAGTCTTGAAATTCGTTAAATTGGTGTTTGTAATTTTCTTTTCATGACCAAAGTTAACCCCTTAACTGCCCCAGGCGTATATATACGTCTTTCTGAATGATACAATATTTTCTTTGCGCTGCTATCAGTAAAACTATTCTGAGGGCTTTGAAATGCAATAAAATGCCGCTGAGAGCGTTTGTGAAGGATTTACATATTTGAGAGGATTTGATTTATTTATGGAACGTCTATGTGAAAAACAGTGGCACAGGCAAGCTATCACATAACTTTAAATCGGCAGTTAAGGGGTTAACTTAAATTTATTAAATTTGATTTTTGATAATTCACAATTTGTAATTAGTAACAATTTTTGTATATTTAAAGAAGATACTAATTTATGCATTCTTTTTGTACATCTTGGTATCTCAAATTTAACAATCATATACTTACAACAAGATACCATTTTAAGATAAAATATTGAATGATGTATGAGGTTTTTTTTTATCATTCTTTCTTTGATTTGTTATAGGAACCAAAAAAAAATGTTCTTCAGTCTATATTGCCTACAAGTGGAAAGAAGTTTTTAAAGACAAAGAAAAAGGAAGCATTATCAGATTCTCCTGGGAAAGATGCAAAGGATTTTCCGACTAAATCAAAAACTCAAGTTCCACCTGTATCTCTTTTTACTGGATCAGGCATGACTATGCCCTTATTAGTGTTAGTTATCTTTTACTTCTCATGTATTTTCTATTTGAAATAAATTCAAATTTTTGTAATGTTTTTTTTGAATGTAATGGATAATAATTTTATATTTCATTTTTCTGCACACGAAAATGGGTACTTTTCCATTTTGCTGATGTAAATCTTGCAAATCAGACTTAATTGGGGACAATACACTGTATTCACATAAAACATATTAATAAATATTTGTTCTAAAATTTTCTTACTTCAGAAGCATAAACACTTCAATATTTAAAATTTTTTCAAATAGGTTGCAACTTGTTTTCAAAAAATGAGGCAATAAAATGTTACCAGCGGGAATATACCATTTGTTGTCTGTTGTATAATTTTTGTCTACTATTGCCTGTATCTGCAAAATGGAAAAGTACCAAAAATAGTTTTAACATAGTTTCTCTACAATTATATTTCGTTAATTTTCTTTTTACTTGCTCAAAAAGTTTTTAAAGATTTCTCAAAAAGTTTTTAAAAAAAGCAATGTATAAATTGATGTAAAATGTTTAATTTTGAAATAAGGATTTTAATTAACTTTTAGGAAGTTTTTTAACTTAATTTTTTTTTGTTACTTAAATCGAAAACCGAAAGTTTGAGTTAACTTTAATACTTCTATGTAATATGATGTATAGATGTATATTATATATAATATTGAAAATGTTTTGTTTATAATTATTATCTAGCATGATTTTGAAATTCATTATTTTGTAACCTTGTATGATATTTAAGTGTAAGATACAGCACATTTAAGTTTGTATTTGTTATATATTCATCTAGAAAGAAGCAGAAATCAGTATCAGAGCAACTTTTTTCTGAAAAATCCTTTGAGGATTTTAATCTTCATCCACATTTGGTAAGCGTTAATTTTCTTCTATTTTTATTAAAACTGTAAGATACTATTTTATCTTTTTTCCTTGAATATATATGGTGGTAAGAAAATTATAAAGTATTTTTTTATATCAATTACATTCATTTGATTTTTTAAGGGGAGACACAGTTCAATTGACAAAAAATCAAACTTAATTTTTTTAGCCTGAATTATTTTTTATTTACTTTTCTATTACATCACAAAATTTGAAAGCTCTAAATTTAAAAAACGCAGAATTCTGATAGCTTTTACGTTTTTATTCACATCCCTATGGCAAATCAAAACTTTAAACTTATCTCAGAATGATAAAATAACTAGTTTGTCTTCATTTAAAATGCTAAGGCTTTTTTTTCTATTCTGCCTACTGCTTTGAATTTTTTTTTACGTATTGCTAATAGTACATGTAACAAAAGTTGGTATGCATTTTTGAATCAAAGCAATTCTTATTTTTCAATTCCTATTAGCTCACCCTCTCTTTATATTTATCTAATATATAAAATTCTCCTGTCACAGTGTTTGCAACCAAACTCCTCCGAAACGGCTAGAACGATTCTTATGAAATTTTGTGCATATATTCAGTAGGTCTGAGAATAGGACATAAACTATTTTTCATTCAGATATTGCAATTAGTTAAAAACATTAATTAAAAACCTTAAAATGCGCAATTGTCTTAGCCTGTGTGTTGTTTATTTTGCCGATTATTTCGCTTGCCATCGAAAATCGGTTTCGTGCCAGATGTGACTTTTCTCTGTTCCACTATCTAAATCACCCTGTCCATGGGTTACACTAGCAAAAGGGGTGTCTATAGCAAATCAAAAATCACCAAATTTCGCGAGTGAAAAGTTTATTATTTTAATTTTTTGTACATGTCTTTAATTCAAAAATTCTTATATTGCATCTGTTTATAAAACAAAAATATTTGCGAAAAACTTAATCGCTTTCATTTTGTTATCATTATTTCAAATAAATGACACAAGATCAGTTATTGCCATTTTGCTCAAGATAGTTCTCACGTTCTGTTAATTAAGTGATCTCATATAAATCAATAGTTTTCAAAACGGGTCCCGAGCTCCCGCCAACAACTATTGTGTTACCTGTATAAACCATTTCTGAATATTTTAAGACTTTTATGAGTTCTTAATTATTATTTATTAGTTTATTTATTATTAAACGGCGGTTAATAAAACTAATACTCAGTATGCGCACATTTTTCGAGAATCATTTTCAATTAAAAGATAAATATATACGTATTTTATAATTGTGAAAGGTATTGGTAAATTAATAAAAGAACAGATACATTATCAATATACTGTTTTCTAGCATTAAGTAATTCAATTTGATCCATTTGTGTGCTTTGTACAGTGAACAATGCCAACCAGACGCAAAGTGTCTGATTTGGGACGTCGAACGACTAAATCTGCAGCCATGCGAAATCGAAGACCTCAAAGAACAGGCGAACAAATGCAACAGGATAATGAATATGTGCGAGTGAACACGGCGCAGTTGCGTGAATCGCAATCACAAGAGGCACGAGTTGAACAGAATCAACAAAGACTATTAGAACAAAGTCAAGCATGCCGATTCTTATTTGACACACGCAGAACAAATGACCAACAACATCAACAAGTACATCGAGCATTTACATCCGATTCATTCCGTCATCTAGCATTTGAGTATGGGCCTGATGTTAAATATTACACTCATTCGAATGTGGAAATTGGTGCCATGGACAAGGAATGTCCGCATTGTAATGTGCTGAAATTAAAAAATTAGCCAGTCTTGACGAGTTGTACATCAGGAAAAGTCCAACTACCAGAACTTGAAACACCACCTGAACCACTGTCATGTCAATCCACGTTCAAAGTGTGCTAATGAGATCAACGCTTGCTTAAAATCATCACCAATGTGGCGTAATGTTGAAAAAGTACGGCTGAAAGTAAATATGCGCGTTCAAATGCTTCAAGATCCATCTGCTGAAACATTCTCAAAACAACAACTGTTAGGTATCGGCGATGGAAAAGTAGCTGTACATGAAAACACTGGATGCATAAAATTGCTGACCGATTTCTGCACAATCATTAACTCGCAAAATACTCTCATTGACCAGATATTTCCCGATATACACACACAATACTTGAATCATGAGTGGCTGGCAGCAAAAAATGTGGACGTCAACAATTTCAATTTCAAGATACAACAATTGTTGCCAGGGGACTTCATGTCATACAAGTCTATCGATGCAGTTTGCGATACCAACGCAGCTGTAAATTATCCAGCAGAGTTTTCTTAACTCATTGGATTTGCCAGGCATGCCACCGTACCGTTTACAACTGAAGGTTGGATCTCAGATTATTTTGCTTCATAGTTTGAACCCACCATGGCTGTGCAATGACACGCGATTAGTTATTAAAAAATTGATGAAAAACGTTGTCGAAGCCAGCATTTTGAATGGCAAGTTCCAAAGGGGGAAGATATATTACTACCACGAATCCTTATTATTCCCACAGATGTGCCGATTGAATTCAAACAGAGTCAACGTCGAATTAGATTGGCATTCGCAATAACAATCAATAAGTCTCAAGGCCAAACGATGTCTGTTTGTGGCTTAGATTTGGGCACACCGTGTTTTTCACATGGACAATTATACATGGCATATTCTCGCGTGGGTAAACCATTCAGTTTGTTTGTGTTGGCTAAAGATGGACTCACTAAAAATATCGTACACTCCATTGCACTAAGAGACTGATAAAGTTATTTTTTAACTGTCATAATTTGTGATAGAGAGGGAATTTGAAATTTATTAGTTAAAATAATAAAAGTACAAATAATTCAAAAAATGAATGTTTGGTGTTTTGTTACTTTTATAGGCCGTCATCGTTCACAGCACTCCATTCTTCTTTCAGTTATATACCGCATCCCCACACATACAATGAGTTAGTTAATTTTTATTTGACTACCAAAATATTCTCTCGAAATAATTTATATAGGAAAACAACATTTGCTGGGTCAGCTAGTTTATATATATATTTATCTTGTTCAAATTTTCAATCGTTAATAAATTTTTTTCTATTTATCCAATCAAGTTCAAATAAATTTTTTAAAACTTGTAGTGGATGACACTTGATGCTAATATAGTTTTTTCAAATATTAATTCATTAATTACTGGTTAATTAATTAAATTAATTACCAGTTTTTGACACCAACTTGTATTTATCTAGATTATTGTAACAATGTAACTGTTAAAATAATGACAAAAGTTGGCGTCGAAAACCAGTTTTTCAGCCAAACCAGGTGTGCATTGTTACAACAATGCAGACAAATCATGTTCTTTTTTCAATTCCTACTATTAGTTTGCTCTCTCCCTATGTGTATATATAAATCCTGTTCAAATTTTCAACCATTAATAAAATACTTTCTATTTATCCATTCTAAGTAGGAATTGACGTAATTTTTTTTTATATTACTTGTTTTAAAAATAATTAAACTCAGAATTTATACAAATTTTAAGGAATTTTCAGAAAGCATTCATAAAAAGAAGTATTGTACGAATACCAATCATGTTATCGCAAAACCCATACCAACTTTTGTTATACATATTTGACACACTTGTAAATCAAATTTCATGAGTGTATGTAAATTTTTTTAGTAGGAGTAGCATTTTAAAATCACTTCACAAATTTTCCTTAAAAACTTAAATGGCTAACTTTTTATGAAATTTTGAGCACAAAATATGTTTGATGTAGTATACACACATTGGAGGCAACCAAAAAAAATTTTGAAAATCCTTAAATTAAAATTTTTTGCATAAATCATACCATGTCCATTTGCATAAATCATAATCAAAGAAATTTCTGCATATTTATAAAATATCCAGATAAGGAACTTCTTATTGAAAGTTACTTATTGCATGAGAATGTTATATTTAAATTTATAGCCATATTTTCAATTTGTTTCCTCTATTCATAAGAAGAATAAAGAAAATGGTGTATTAAGTTGTGTCATTTGTCATTTAAAAAGTAGTTCAAAAATTTTAAAAATTTCTTTTAAAATATTTAGTTTTTAATATAAAATAATATATTATCTATACTTACTAAATTAAAAATCTCATATGGTTATTTTTGTTGTTCAAAACATTTTAATATTCATTTTTTATTTAAATTGTTTTATAATCTATTCATTTTTATTTTAATTGAATATAAACTTGTGTAGTATTTTTGGTACTGTCGATCAATTTTGATAAATTGAAAAGGTGTCACCAATTCAAAAGACATTGCCAAATACGGTCATCAGTATTATTGTTATGTGTTTCCTCTATTCATAGGAAGAATAAAGAAAATGGTGTATTAAATTGTGTCTTTTGTCATTTAAAAAGTTGTTCAAAAATTTTAAAAATTTCTTTTAAATTATACAATTTTTCAGTTTTTAATATAAAATAATGTATTATCTATACTTACTAAATTAAAAATCTCATATGGTTATTTTTGTTGTTCAAAACATTTTAATATTCATTTTTTATTTAAATTGTTTTATAATCTATTTATTTTTATTTTAAATTGAACATAAACTTGTGTAGTATTTTTGGTACTGTCAATCAATTTTGATAAATTGAAAAGGTGTCGCCAATTCAAAAGACATTGCCAAATGCTGTCATTATTATTATTGTTATGTTAGAACATGATTTTCTACTGCTGGCTACACATCGCAGAGTTTTGGTGAGGATTTTTGATTGATGAAATTAGTTGATGGTGTTATACCGAATTACCATATTTTTAAGCATGCTATTTGGCTTCCCTTTGTTTCTTCAAACACTTCTTTGGGTTATATGTTAAACTTTGAATTTGAGCATGTAGTTTATATACATTTAATTTTATCAATTTAAATTAGTTTCAATGGACATGTAATTTTACAAATAATTTTTTATATTACCAAAAGTATTGGCTTCTCCTATGATAATTTGGAAATAAAAAAAAATTAGAGATGAATTAACTGTTGAATTATTTTTTTAGGTTTCATGCTTAATAAGCCGATTAGAAGTTATAAAAGCTACTAAGGTTCAAGAAGAGACAATACCTATCATTTTAGATGGTCGTGATGTTCTTGTCAAATCTTGTACTGGATCTGGTATGTATTTATCATATTTTATTTTTTGGTATAAATAGTTTTCTACAAAATTGTTGCATATGAATCATTTGCTCAGTATTTATTTGCTGCTTTTTTTGCTCATTATAACTTACTGATTTTGATTTAAAAAAGTTATATAAAATTATGAAGAGCATTTTTGATTAAAAATTTAGATATTTAATTGAGACGACTGTTTTAAAAAAGATTTTAATAATTTGTCGAAATATTTTTAAAAATATGAAAAACTTTATTTAAGGCTTTATTAGTATGCTTTATAAAAGGTTTTTTTTTTGATAAAATTAATAAATTATTAAAATAGTACTTTTAAGTGAATGGATTAAGGGAAAAAATGGGTCATAGTTATTAGCTATGAGGGAGAACTCTTGAGAAATATTTATGGATTAGAATAATTTATAATGATATGCACAATGGGCTAAATTCATAGACAAGCAATCTCAAGTCATAATTTCATGATGAGGTTACAAAAATTAACACGAATAACATTAGTATGTAAAACTCCTATACAAACACTGCTGACATCTTGTGATTTAACTATATCTCCGTATATGTATTCAATATTATATTTTATACATTATTCTAGAATAGATATTAAATAGAATAATAATTTTTTTATGACTTTTATTCTAGTTTATTTGTTTTAAGTTAGTAATCTCTTGTAATAGTTGTTTGTTAGTGTACTTCATTTATAGTTCTAATTTATTTTAAGTATACTGATTAACTGATAGTATACTTGCTTAACCGGTTAACTGCGGCACTCTCATTTGAAAGAGTGTCAAGGAAATCATGTGATGATGAGTGTACTTGTCAATCACAGAGTAAGTGTCACTGTTAAAATATTGAATTAAAAAAAATGGGTTTATTTTATAAAATTGCCATTTTTATTACTAATACTTATTTATTTTATTAATGTATGCATATATTGCATGCATATTACTTGAAAAATGAAACCGATTGTAAGTTTTTATGGATATCTATGAATTTTAGTGACCGTCAAAATTTCAAGACTGAGAGACCTAAACACACGCTGATTTACTTCCTTTTTTACTGATAAAATATTTTGTACCTGTCTTGACACTAAAGAAGTTCTGGAGTAAGTGATGTAGGGTTGATCACAGTCCTCTTACTATAAAGCATCCTTGCCTTTTGCACCCCAATAAAATAACTATTCTTTTAGGAAGCACAGCATTGGGCCATTATTCTAATGTCAGCAAGTGGTTCTAACTTTAAACAATTGGCATTTACACCACTCGAAAGCTAGGTAACTTCAGGTCAGCAGCCATCAATGGGCACAGCATCTGGTTGGAATCACACATTTGAACCGTTACTGACCATATATAATGGAACCCAATTATAAATCAACTCTCCCACTTTTGTATTTGTTCCTTTTAAACTAACATCTAAAAAACATTATCATTGCACATAAATAAATTTGCTACGCGAATTTATGCGCTGTTGTAGCTGGTGCATACAGGGATTCATGAGTTCAACTTTAATTTGTCATATTTTTTATTGGTTTGTTTTACTCTGGTCTGGCCTCAAAATATTCTAAATATCTTGAAATTTGAGAATATGTTTGGGTTTTTTCAAAAATTACTATTGAAATAGCCAATGGTCACTACTTTTTATGCTGGACAAGTATACTAGTCATGACACAAAATCCTGTAACTTCTCCATGATGAGTATACTTGTCAAACACAGTTAACTGTTTAATAAGTATACTTCAGTATTCCTATTACTTAACTTTTGAGGTGAGTTTGTAACAACCCTACTTCCTGTTTACCCTGTGACCCAGCTAAAGGTGTAGAAGGAAGTGAAGGATTATTCGACATGATAATTTCCAGTTATTTTATTTATCACCTTAATTGACTCAAACACAAATCAATTTAACACTATAAATAGGATGATCCAGTTAGACAACAGAGGGAAGGGACGAGAGTCGCATTTTGGGATAATTCATTTACTAAACTACTTTATAATAATAGTTCCTCCTTAATATTATTTTACACAGTAGATATGTAACTAATGTCTGCTTAACCACTTTAAGGTGATATAGTACCCTAAAAATCCTTAAACTGTCGAAATTTTTTTTATTGGCTTACTTGATACCCCGAATCTTTATAAATATGCTTGCAAAATTTCAAAGCTTTACCTGCATTTTTCATTAAGTAATGGAGCAATGTTTGATGCTAAACAGCAACTACCACGCCTACATTTCAGACTATCTGCTAGAAAAGAGCCTGATATGGTCAAGATTTAAAAGTTGTGCGTGCTTTTTATGATATTATTATGAATGAAGTTGAAACTTCAAAACGAATTCTTCCAAAGCACAAATACTAAATCTCATTTTGATAACTCAGATAATTAAAAATCTAATTCACAAGAATAGAAAAACTCTCCCATTTTTATATATTTGTTTTTGGTGATATATATATATCCCATGTGCGCGAGATTCAACACTTTTTATTATTAAAATATTTTGAGATATTTATTTAAACAAATGCACATATACAGTTCTTAGATCTTGATGTATTTTACTAATAAATTGTTATTTGCTTTTGCTTTTATTCCTGTACAATATTTAACATGCGAAGGCTTTTAAAATCATGGAAATAAAAAATAAAGGCATAAACATCTTTTGTACATGTTGTGCATTAGCTCTGAGCATGAAATTAGCTCTGATGTGTGTGTATTTATTTTTTTAATAATAATTAAGATTAAGTTTTATGAAATATTGATCTTTCATTCGTTTTTTTCTATATATTCATTATGGCAGTATACTGTTTAATTGTTCTACATTTGTGCAATTTTTTATGGTAAGTAGTTTTAAATAAGCTAATTAACATTTCATAAAAGTTTCAGACTATTCGATGAATATTATATCATGCTATTTATTCATGGAATGAAAACTTCAAACTCATATTTCTCCATGTTGAATTTTTGTACATATACTGTTATTCAAAACCCTAAGGCTTTTTTGATAATTGAAGTATGGGTTTGAAATTTTTTATACGTGTTCTGAAATGTATGTTTTGTAAAACTGTGCATGGAATAAGCTCTAACATCTTTAGTACTTTTTCTAAAAAATTTCAAAATCAAAATTAATGTTTTTTTGGGAATTTTTGGAAGTTTAACTATAAAAAAATTAATAAAAAATTAAAGAGCAACAGCAGAAAAAAACCCATGCACAGTTTTATGTAGTATATTATAAGGTACTTGAAAAAAAAATTTTTGAAAGAAAAGAGACATATTTAAAAAAGCCTTAGGAATTTAAAACATGCTTAAAAAAGCTAAAAAAATTAAAATTTTACAAACATTTTGCAAGAAATTAAAATTTTTTTATATGGAATTATTATTAAATATTAACCTTTATGAAATACAATTAAAACCAAATATTAAATATTAAAAATAAAAAAAATTGTGAAGATGGTACCATATTGCCTTAATACTTTAAGTATCAATGTAATCGGAAGGTGACAGTATCTGAACTTAGGCAGTCTTCTTATCAATTTAATTTATCAATCACAACTTTCTATCTTTTAATCTTTTACAAGGGCTTTCTAATCCTTTTGGTAATCTTCACCTTATATTTCTCTTGTCACCTCTAGTTAATTAAACTTCTAACCTTCTGCTATCTAATCTTCTAACTCACTAATACTCTATAACTCGGGAACTTGAACTATATATAATAAACTTAATTTGCACATCACACTTCCTTCTTAGAAGATTGATAGATTTTGTAGGCGTTAAAGAATACCCAAGTGGATTATTAGTAGGTGGTCGTGTATAGATTTGTCACAAGTTATAAATTGTTTTGTTTTAATTAGCCAGGATATTCTCTTAAACTATTATGACTATGCAGCTGTTTTATGGTTTTTATCTTGATTTAACTCATTGGGGGTTCTGAAATACAAAATAATTAATTTTTAATAATATTAATATTTTTTAATAATAAATCAAAAGTTGATTCTAAAAGATCAAAACTAAAGGCAGCCATTTACTCAAATTTCAAACTTTTTTGAAACTTTTAGGAAAACGTGTGAATTGGTAAATTCACAATTTTTTAATAGTAAACAGTCGAGTCACATTAATGTGACCACCTGTGAAAAGCCAGAATTACCACCTTTTGCAGAGCAGACTGCTGCAAGATGTGTAAAAAGAGTCAATTATATAGGTTTCTGAAGGTGTTCATGGGAATGTTAAGCCATGCCAACTCCAGTGCCTTGGCCAGCTGCGCTATGTTACGTGGGTCAGGATCCATTGTGCGAACCTTCTAATTTTTCATGACAGTCTTAAATTTTTTCCTTTGTATTTATATTCAATGATGTTATGTATCATTTTTAATAAATTCATAAAATAGTTAGTTTGTACAGAACCCATAATATTAGGCATGTAAAAATAATTTGGCACATGAATTTATGTTGTTGTTGCTTATGTCACCTTATTGACAGTAACATCAGGTCAAGGTCCATGAAATTCATCGCGGCTAAGGGCTAGAATTTTATGCCTGTCATTAGCCTAAGCTTTTGAGCCCCCATGAAGGTGACAGTTCGATTTTGCTCTGTACAGCGCGATAGATGGCGACACCATTTGGACCCACTGATTTATATACTCGCCAGGCATTTGGTGGCATCGGGCATCGAACCCAGTCCTTCCGGTCTGGAGTCCATTGCTTTAACCACTAGGTTACCCACAGCCCCACACATGAATTTATAATAGGATTTATCATTCCTATGGTTTAATTTGGTTAAACTGTTTAAAAAAATTTTGCAAGAGGTTTTATTTGGAGGCCGGTGTATGCAAAATATTATAGTCAATGTGAAAGTTTTTGATTAATAATTGATTTATCCTTTGATGGAAAATGAATTTTCTTTTTGCAGCACATTGAGTTGCATGTAAATTGCATATTTTATATTAGTAAATTATTTACCAATGCTATATAAAGTATTTAAAGACATCTAAAATGAATCTGTAATAAAATATTAATGTTTGATACCTGTTACTGTCTGAAATGTTTGTTTTTAGAAATGACTGTCTCCAAAGTGGAGAAAAAAAGAAAATACATTTTCATTATTATATGAGTTAAAGACATGAATCAAATAAAAAAATTGGCCTTTTTAATGGATTGCTTTAAATAACTTATTCTGCAATAGGGGAATGAGCTGACAAGATTTTTGATGAAAATTTCTCATTTACATTTTTCATGTATTCTTGTAAGAGATAGCCAGTTTCAATTAATAATTATATTCATTTTAATATACATCCATTTATTAATACATAACTTTAACATTTATTATAAATAAATAATACTTGTGAGTTTTATTTTACATTACGAAACTCATTATAATTTATTTAATTCATTTTTTATATTCTATTAAAAACAATTAAAAATAGTATTGCTTCATTATGTATATGAGAAGAATACTTGTTTCCTATTCTCTGTACCAAAAATTATTTTTTGTCAACCTCAGTTCTGATTTGCTGACACATACTCGCATATATAAAGTAGAAGCATTATTATTGTTACTCTAATTCTTGAAATTACTGATCTATAAAAATTCTTAACACATAGTAGGATCTTTCTGAAGATTTGATTATTTAGTAACATTTCAAATATGCAAAGTTATAAATATTTTGTTACATAAAATATTCATTCAAAATTTTATTGAAAATTTGTCATATATAAACCAAACCAGTATTATCGTACAAGTTAAACAAATAAAATAAATAATAATATATTGAAAATTTATATATTCTTCTAAGTGCTAAACTGAAATGGTTTTTCATGAACAAAAAGGAAATTTTAAGCATTAGAAAATCATTGTTAAATCAGTCTATTTTCATAAATACCAAAAATTTCTGTATAAAAAAAAAAAAAAAAAAAAATGAATTCAGTGCCATAAACTTTGCTAGTTATTAAAAAAACAAATGAATATATTTCAACCTATATTGTGCACATCTCAACTTTTTAGAATGTAAAAGTAATATATACGTTTGAAGTAAAAATAACTACAATGAAGTATGAGATTGGAGAAATGTGTTTGAGTTATACATGACAGAGCCACATGATTGTGACGTCACTTGAATTTAGTCCTTAAGTGTAAACAGTTGTCTTTGGTGTTTACTCTAAATCCATTTACTGGTAAAAATGACATATTTTTAATGTAAAAATTTTTAAGCAAGTATTTTTTGAAATCTAAGTTATTTTTAAATTTATTTTTAAGAAAATTTTATGTAAATTGCTAAGAAGTAGATTTAAGTAATTTTGTAAGATAGCTTTCAAATATTATTTCATGATCATACTTATTTAGAGAATATTTTGAATTTCAGGCAAAACACTTGCATATGCCATTCCTATAGTACAAAAGCTTCAAGAAATTCAACCAAAAATCAAGCGATCAGATGGTATTTTTGCTTTAATCATTGTTCCAACACGAGAGGTATTGCTAGTAAAGATTGGTACTTTTTACCCTATACTTTCTTTATCTCAATCAGCATAGCTTATTTCTATAAGTTAAAATACTTATTTTCTTTTTTTTAATCTAGTTAGCATTGCAGTGTTTTGAAATCTTTTCCCTATTATCAAAGGTAAACACTTATTAGCTCTTGAATCTTGTTACAAAGGTTTTTTAATAACCTTATCTGTGTAGGTGATGTTTATGTGATAGCTTTTATTTCTTTTAGTAGGCTATTTTTTAATGAAAGGATCATCTGTTGTTTTTGTTCTGCATAATGTAATAAATATATTAACTTTCAAAAGGATAAAATATATGTAATATAGTGTATAAAATTTTATATTTTATTCAATGTAAATTAGTTTATGTATTGTAGATTATAGCTATAGGATATAACAGTGATTTTGTGCCAATATGAAGAGTTGTTAATGTCTTCCGTTTAAATGGTTTATTTTTTTATGTTTCAATTTATATCTTCTGCTGACTAATTTAAATGATTCTTGCCCAATATGGGTCATGGTCTGTTCATTTGTGAAATCATTTCAATATAATATAAAATAACTAGTGGAAATATTTGTGCAAAAAATATGTAAGAAAAATTTAAATACTTTTTGGGGATGAAAAATAAAAGGCAAATATCTTAAAAGTGATGTAAAAAGAATAAGTTTTATTTAAAAAGAAATTTCATCCAAATCTTTTACAATTGACATCTCAGAGTAGCTATTAGAGTAGAACTGATGCAAACTGTTTTGAGAGAATTAAAAATAAGTAAGATTTTACACATTTCAAACTTATGCTATACTTGATTTATTAATTGCTTCATTGAAAAATTATTTATTTTAATGTTTTTTCTTTAGGCACATACTTGGATTGTTCCTGGTTATTTAACAGGTGGTGAGAAAAAGAAATCAGAGAAAGCTCGGTGAGTGATATTTAAAGAAGTTAAGCTTTAATTCTACTAAATGTATGACAAAAGTGTGTACTATTCAATAGTTTATTTTAGATGAAAAAGTGTATGTATGTTTTAATTTTCAGATTAAGGAAAGGAATTAACATCCTTATTAGCACTCCTGGTCGTTTATTAGATCATCTGGATACCACAGTTTGTCTGTCATTAGAGAAAATTTTATTTCTTGTTATAGATGAAGCTGATAGGTATGTAGAATATAATATTATTTTGAAAATAGGAGAAAAGACAAGCACACACAATAATATTCAAATTTAAAAAAAAGCAATAGAATTTTCAAGTTTAAGTTATTTACTTTTGAAAGTTTTATTAGTATCATTGGGCCTCCACAAAAAGTCGTCAACACATTTGTATTTTTGATTACACATAACAGCAAAAGGAAATATTATAATGTAACTACTTTTTACATATTTTATAACATTTTGTGTGCTGTGTTTAATATTGATATTTCCACAAAATGTGTCTTATAAGTCATAGCTTATACTTCATGAAAGATAACTTTTAAAGTTATCTTTTCATGAAGCAGGACCTATTTGAATAATTTCCTTCTTACTTGTATAAAGATATATTTCTTCCTTCCCCAAACCTTGTAGAGCTTCATAATGATGTTTTAATAGCAAATTTATGATAACAGAAAAAATTTAGCTATCTCTTTAATTGTAAAATATTTCTGTTTATTTTCAGATTATTGGAGGAAGGTTTTGAAGAATCTGTAGCAAAAATTGTTTCCAAATGTAATAAAAATCGTCAGTCTGCTCTCCTTTCTGCTACTTTAACAAAAGGTATTAATATAATGTTACTACTATAATTTCTTAAGGACTTTTGCAGCTACTCTAAATTTTGATTAATATTAAAAGCTCATGTGTTTGTTTTAATTTTTATTATAGCTTCATGCATGTGTTGCATTTATAAAAATTGTATTTTATTTTGTAGGTTCAAATAGATTTTTCTGTATTGTGTAATTGTATGTTAATGTCCTGTTTTGTTATTTTAATTAAGTGCATGTTTTTCACAGAATTTTATGATCTGTGAGTTCAATTTTTGTATAATCAAATCTTCGTTTCAATGTTCTTTTAATTTTTTTTAGAAGTAGAAAATTTTGCTGGGATGAGTCTTTTTCAACCTGTTTATGTTGGTACATTGACTACATCAAAAGAATATGCCGATGAAAGCCATGAATATGCAATTCCAAAAAATTTAAAACAGTTTATAACTGTAGTTCCTACCAAACTACGATTGGTCACCTTGTCTGGTTTTATTGTCGACAATTGCTTGAAATTTGGTTTCAAAGGGCTCATATTCATGACTTCACAGAACTGTGTAGATTTTCATTATTCTCTTTTTAGTGGTGTTCTTGCACCAATTCTTCTAAAAAAAGAACACAAATGCAAATTCTATAGGCTTCATGGAAATATGAAACAAGAGGTAAAGATCATTTGATTACTTTTAAGTTGAATAACTTTTTTTATTATTTTTGAAAAGTTTTCATTAAAACACACAATTTTCAAATGTACTTGAGCCAATAATGATTGCAGTATGATTTTAATGGTAACTGTTATAAAAGTTAATTTTTACTTTGATATGTAATTTCTTTCAATATTTTTTTAATCCTTATAATTCCTAGGCTAGTATTTTAAAAAGACATGATATAAGAGAATTATGAATGATTAACTAAGTATAGCACTGTAAACAATGACATATAATGGCTGCACATTAAATTCAAATTTGATGTAAATGAATTAAAATTTAGAACTGAAGAAAAAAATTTATTAGAATTCTTAGTATTTTTAGTTCTGTGAATGTGAACTTGAACTGTATGTATAAAAATATACTTGGGAGGGGATTTTTTTTATTATTTAATATACATATTTTTTAATATTCTTGTAAATTTTAGAATGTAAAGAGGCTTTAAATTGTTTAGCTTTCTTTTTAAAAAAAAAACCTAAGTATACTAATTTTTTATGAAATTGTTAAATTATTTTTCTTGGAATATTTTTAAAACAAGATTTTACATTAACTACGTATTAATGATTCAGTGACATGTTTGAGTTTTCTCAAGCTAAAATAACTTTCATTGCATTATTATTTGATTTAAAAGCATTCTCTCTAATCTGAAGTCTATGATTGTTTCTTGATTAATTGCTTAAAATTTTTTTTAGGACAGAACAGAAATTTTCCATGCATTAAAGTCAAACAAAGAAGGCATATTACTCTGCACTGTAAGTATGTCAAGTTTTTTTAAGACAAATCTTAAATTAAATATTTCAAATATTCATTAACCGAAATGAAGATAAACTAAAATTTCTGTTATTACTAGGAATGATATCACTTAGTGTCTTATTTAAGAAAAAAACTCCTGTATATTTTTTCTTTTTTCTGTGCCATATGATATGAAATTTTTTAGTATTTTCTCCTACAATTGAAGTATTATGCATTAATATTATCTGGAAATTATAAATATTTGTGAATATTAATGTTGTTATTCACAACAAGTTACTGTAAATTCCAGCATGTAATGCACATCTATAACTTCAAACTACATTTAAAAATTTTTTTAACTACATTCTCTGTAAAATGCACAACTTATTCTTTTGGAAAAAAATCTGAAATGTTTGTGCATGATGCTATTATCTTTTGAAGTAATTCATTCGAAGGATTTTCCTCAATTTTCAAACAATGGTTCACTAAATTGACAAGCAATAAGGGGAACAATATGTGTGTGGAGGAGATGGTACGCTTAAGATAGTTGAAAATAATTCTGCAAACAAGTTAGGTTGTATTCAATGAAATCTGTACACAAATGTAATTTACATTTTTTTTAGAAGGGGGACAAACTTATATGACCCCTAATTGAATTCATTGAATTCAAAAGTTTTCTCTTTTCTGGGTTATTTGATGCTAGTATTTTGAAGTTAGCATCAAATGCTTTAGTCAATCATATTTGCTTGTTTTAAATGCAAAGACATTGAGTTTTTGAAAGAAAATGGAAACTGTGTTTGAAGCAAGGATGCTTGGTATTGGTAAAAGCTTCATACATGAGTGAAAGAAAAGTAAGATCATAATTATTAACATACCAAAGATAAATGTGCTTTGCCCAATGGAGTAATGAAAGGGCATATCTTAGAATAGGGGTCTTCAACCTTTTATACTAGAGGTCCACATGAAAAAATCTGTGGGTCACATCAATAAGTTCTCAAAGATCCATATGTCACACAAGCCATAAGTCTGCTAAATAGTGTAATCAGAAAATTTATATAAAAAAAGAGGGTTTGTTTTACACAACTACAATTGATTCTAGGTGAAGAAACACTGTTAGATTTTTGTGTGTGTATATATATGTATATATATAATGGCTTAAAAAAGTTTAATAGAAATTTTTAAAAAAAATTTGCAGTACAAAGAAATTTTTGTAACCTTCATTATTTTCAGAATATTTTTTTTCCTCAAATGGATTAAATACAGATAAATAGAATGTTTTAAATATTAAGAATAAGAAGAAAAAAAATGTTTGGAAACATGACAAAAAGCTAACAAGGCAATTTTTCTTAAAATTGCTTCAAATTCAATTGTGGGAACACTAAAATGCCTTCAGCGTGACTTGGGTTGAAGATCCCTGAAAATGTTGTAAAATGGGTCCTGAATAACTGCCTGGATGGATTAGTTATTATAAGAAAAAGCATAGGTTTATTATTACTTTTTATTTGTCTAGGGGAAAAAAGGAAATCGCATGTATATTTGAAAGCAACTTTGAGTTGGTGTAGTCAGTTTATGGCATGGAATAATTTAGTTCTATGAGAAGAAGCAAAAGTTCTTAAAGCATGACATTTCTTTTAAATAAATAGCATTTAGGTGCATGTAGAAGTCTAAATTTTTGTATACTAATCTTTTCCTTATTTTAAAATCTTATCACTTTTTTTAATCCAGTGTATATCACTCATTCATAAATTTGAATCTTATTTTGTATATTAATAGTGTACATTATACTCTGGAATGTAAGTATATAATGTGTATTATATACTGGAATATACAGTATTTTCAAATGTTGAAATTGATTTCAAATTGAATTCATGTTGACACCACAGTTTAGCTATTTTTTTACTTCGGAATACAATAGTGTTCTTAAAGATTTTGTGAGGATTGTTAGGATACCAACTTGAAAGCGAGTTCATATGTGCATTTGACTTTTAATTTGATTGGCTTTTTTTAAAAATTAACATTACATTTCAAAGCAACATAAATTATTGGGGACATAACCTAAAATTTTGAATCTTAAGTAAAGTGGTGAGGATGATACTTGAGTTGGTACTTCATTTTTAAACTATCCTCTTCCCACCAAATGAGGACTTTGAGCCTTAACAGATTTGACATGCTTCAGCTCTTTTGCACAGTAGGTCTTTAGTGGCACAAGGTCTCAAATTCACAACTTAATAGGAATAAAGCTGGCCATGAGTTCGCAATAATGACATTCAACTGCTATACTCACTTTCTTTCCTTTAATAAGGGGGACTGAAGTTTTCAGAAATTATAATTTTCTACCGGTTTTAATTTAAATAAACCCTGTAATAGAATGGTAACTTATTGCGTCTCCACACTTCAGGTCAGGGGTTCAAACCCTGGGATAGGCAGAGTTGACTCTGCCTCCCATCTCTTCAGTAGGTCCATAAATGAGTATCAAGCCTACTTGGGAACTCTGGGGGTTTCACATCACACTGACCACCTGACCGGAATATCTGCTCATGCACCTCAGCCCCAAGGTCACGAAAACTGAGACGGGCACAGTAGGCCTTGGCCCTCTATGGGCTGTTGTGCCTCTGAGTTAAGTTTATGAATTGAATTATGCATTTAATTAAATTCTATAAAACTTTTTATGTAATGTGTGATAACAATTAAGCAAATAGATTTCTCTGAATGTTTTCTGTTTATTTATATTTCACTATGGCTGGAAATCACATTTAGATATCATCCTTCTGTGAGTTGACGTTTCGCACTTATTCTGTTGTGATGCCCCTGGTGTCATCACTGATTATATATATTTTACAAGAGTATTTGAAATACAAATGAAGAAAGTTGTTGCTTCAGTTGTATCCCAAAGATTTTCAATTGGATTCTAAGATCCAGGCTTTGTGGTGGCTAATTCATGTGAGAAAAGGAGTCTCATTTTCCTGGAACCAATTCGGAATAATTTGTACCTGGTTGATCTTGGAATTCTTATCTTGAAATAAATGATTTCCATCTGGTAAGAAAAAATTCCATTAATGAGATTAACTGGTCAATAAATTCATTTAAATAATCCAAAGACATGATTGAAATCATGAAATATTACTAATTTTATATACAAAAGATATGTTTAAATTTTTTGTGCTAACAAATAGTGTGAATTTACAGGTTAAAATTTTTTCTTCTTGTTTCTTATATCACAAGTTTTACATTTAAAACAAAGCATTGTGGCATTGTTAAATTAAGTAAGAAATTGTCAAAAACTGTTAAATTTCTCCATTTTTAAAATATGGCCTAAGGTAATGAAATGCATGTATTTATACTAATTTGTTTCATAAAAAGGAGTAATGGCTAAAAATTAGATGAAATTTTAATACAATTAAATTCACACAATTATCCAAAATTGATTTATTATTGTGATTTTATAAGTGTACATTTATTAATTTTTATTTCAAAAATTTAGAGATTTATTCATTATTTGTAAAACATTTAATAAAAAATTAAATAAAAGAGTTTGCCTTCATAGAATCAGAATATTCGAGAAAGAAATATTTTAAATAATTACCTAAGTTAATCCTTATTTTTGAATTAAATCGTTTTGCATTTAGCTCATGATTTATACAAAAAATTTGTACCATTAATAACTAATTATACTTTAAATTTTTTTAAATCAATATTTTCCTTAAAAATTGAATTTATTAACGTATTGCAGGATGTGGCTGCCCGAGGTCTGGATCTACCTTCAGTAGATTGGATTGTGCAATATTCTGCTCCTCCTTCTGCTGAAATCTACATCCATCGTGTAGGCAGAACAGCTCGTATTGGAAAAAAAGGAAATTCTCTGTTATTTTTGTTACCTTCTGAAAGCAAATTTTCTTATTTATTATCTGACCATAAAATAAAGTAAGCCTGTATTTGATTTTTGCTTTCTTTTGTAAATTAAATTTAGTGGATCTTTGTGTAATAAATTATTCTAGTTTTGAAATACAAATTATTTCAAATGCTTGAATGAATTTATGCAGTATCCTGATCAGTTTTCCTCATTGTAGAATCTCCAATTCTAAGTGTCCTTAAATTTATTTCATTTTGTTTAGTGGTTAATGTCTAAATTATTGTTGTAAAATGTTAGCATTGTTTTTTGTCGTATTATGTAAACATTTCTAAGACTACTCAGTATCCTACAAATTTCAAATCTACAGAACTTTTTTTTTTGCATTTTTCTTGTGGCCCATTATCATTTAGAAGCTTGCCGCCAAATTTCAGATCAGATTACAAATTAGTTTTTAAGTTATTTGAAGTTTTAAAAGCTTAGATTTTGGTTTTGGTTTGTTTCATTTTAAAGCAGTGATTCCCAAAGTGGTCTGTATCGACCTCCAGGGTCTATGACAAACTGCAAGGAGTCTACGTAAGCGTGAAAGTAATTTAGGGGTCTGTGAGGTATAAATGGGGGTCAACGATTTTGGCTTTTAATTAAACCAGATCATGAATTTAATTTTAAAAGAAAATTTAATTGTGGAAACCAGATTGACTTATTTAACAGAAATATTTAATTTTAATGAGGTTAATTTGCAATTCCAAGGCAACAGCATAAATTTTTATCAAAACAAGGACCATCATTTCAGCGTTTAGTGCCAGAATTAAGCTAAGGGAATGTAATATTTATTATATATCGCACAAATTTTCCCAGTTTTTCAATTTGTCACAGGCAATTTTCCAGGAAAATGATGTTTTAACCTACTTTCAATATTTAAACACCCTTTATTCAGATTTTGAAACTAGATTTGAGAATGCTTTGACTATGGTGATACTACAGTAGGCAAGGAATTCATATGGTCACATAAAAAAAAAAGGAATGTCAGATTTCAATAGGAACTGATAGGAATAGAAACTAACAAGATTTTGAAGAACAGTTTAGAAACTGATATCAGCATTTTTGGCTTTAACCCTTTGAAGCGCAGAAAAATAAATTCGCTGAATTTTTCAAAATAAAATTATAAATGCAATGTATGGAACCTAAGAACAGAGAAAATACCTTAAAAAAAAATTAGAGTACATTCCCCTCTGAGGGGGGAGGTGGTTTCATAGAAGTACCACCGCGCACCTACGACATAATTCTCGGATGAACAATATATATGATTTGCGTCAGATTTGTAAGTATATTCTTTATATATTTTGTAATAAATTTACTAAAATATGCAATATTAAATATTAGAATTACTTTTTAAATATTAAATAATACAAAATATAACTATAAGCGATTGAAATCAACTGCAATAGCCAGTAAAGTTTTTTTTTCATTGTTTCTTTATTATTAAATTATTAAAACCATGCAGTAATACTGCAATAATAAACCCCTCCCCCAAATCAATGGCAAAACCCCCATAAATTATTAGTTATTTCACTGCCTGAGTCAAAGAAAAGAAAAAAAAAGGCTAAATCTCTCATGTGTGCGTGCTATAAGCCGGAGAAGAAACGGACAATTTTCATGTTCTAGGTGCGCGGTGGTATCAGTCTGAAACCACCCGAAAATATCTTTATATAAGGCACTTCTTTTCATTATTTATCATACTAAAAATTAGTTATGCTATGAACAGCATATGCAGCAAAAATGTACATACCTTACTTTGAATTTTTGTCTATTTTTATTTGCTAAAAAAAATCTTTTTGAAAGTGGTTAAAAAAGGCTTTTAAAATGATGCATTTTTCTCACAGAAATAAAAGTTTTCTGTCTCGTGCTGACATCTAGTGTCTTTTATAAGAGTTAAAAGATATGTTTAGGACCAATGGTTTCATTGAAATACCATTGCGCGTTTAGAGATATTTTTTAGAAAATGGTTTCAGAGAGATACCACCGCACGTTAAAGGGTTAAAAGATGTTCCTGTTATTTATCCCAAACTTTGGAATATCTTGAGAAAGTTCTTAATTGTGCTTTTCCTAGTGAGAAGGAGTTTCAGCATGGTTGATAAACTCCTAAAAAAAAGACGACACTATTAATGGAGCACAGATTAAGGTTAAATCAGACAAGATTTGATGCTAAATGTTGAGAATTTGTCATTAAAACATCAGATTCGTCTTTCCCATTACAAGCGCTTGTTTGTTGCTCAGTTATTGTATGCATTAATTAAATTTTAATTTAATTAACGTATGTAATTTAAGTTTTAAACACTATATTTCACTACAGTTAGAAATTTAAATCTTTTAAAGTAAGTAGTTCTGTACCAGTTGTCAAAAAGACACTTAAGTTGATAAATTTGCAAAAATTCATTATTAGATAAATAGGGGTCTACCCAAAGCTGAAAAACGTGGAAAGGGTTCTATGAGACAAAAAATTTTGGGAACCTCTGTTTTAAAGCATTTATCCACTCTTAAATTGAATTAATTGAAAAATATCTTTAAGCACAATCAACTCTTTCAGTATGATATAGTTATTAATTTCAATTTTAAAATCATTCTGCTAAAAACATTTCAGCTTGATTATGTTTTTTTGAGTTTTCATAATTACTTAAAATTGATTTCAAGGCCAATTTTTGTTTAAAAAAATAGTTTGTTACTTAGAAGCTTTCTGCATTAATTTTTTCCTGTTGAGAAAATACCATGTCCAAAACTTTTTCAGGCTGCTATGAGAAACAATATTTGGAAGAGATGGAATACTACTGAAAATAATATATTGAAAAACCAGCCCTTCACTGATACTACAATAAGACTTCCAAATACAAGTATTCTGACAACGATTATTGCAGATAAAATTGAATATTTCCATGATGTACCTAACTGCATTATAATAAACATATTGCAGTACTAACTATATTATGGTATTTGAATTTTTGTTGGGCTTGCAAAAAACTTATCTTAAAACTTGCTAAACTTCCCCAATTTTAAACTAAAAAGAGTTAAATTTTTTACGTAAATACCTGGTGATTTTTAGCTCAAGTTAGTATCATTATTGTGTTGTACATAAATGATTTGTGTTTCAAAAATTTGGTGAAAATATTTTGTTAAGATTAGGCTGAATAATTAGATTTCATAAATACTACAAATACTATCAATGTTATACAAAAAAATAGTTTTAATTAAAAAAATGTTTTTATTCATGATTAATTAAAGAAGTGTTTTGATGTAAAACATAAGTTGGAAAATAATGTATTAGAAAATTAGAGCTTTGCGGGTATTACAAGTTTTTGTTTTATGCCTTTTAAAACTTATAATTTTGAAGATGTAGGTGTTTTCTAATCCCTAAGACTTTTTTTTTCTGTTCAAGATATCTTGAAGTTTTTTTGTAGATGCTCCCAAACGTATATTCTATAAAAGTTAGCATGGATTTAGGCCTGAGATCTCTAGTTATTTTTAAAAAAAATGCTAAGTTTAATATTTTAAAAATTTTTGTGTTTTTTCCAGGTTTAGTTAAAAAAATAATTATTAAAAATCAACAAGGAAACAGGTTTTCAAATCCATACTAACTTTTGTTTGCAATAATGTATGAAACATAAATCACTTAAAATGACTACAAATTTTAAAAATTGGGCATTTTATAAAATTTAAAGAATCTTAATTTTTTAAAATTGTGAAATAATGGCTGGTCAAACTGACTTTTTGTTTTTAGAATCAGCTTAATAATATAATCTGAGTATAAAAAGTAAATTACTTTTACTGTTACTGTCTCCAAAAATTTTTTCTCAAAAAGAGAACTGTGTAGGTTCATTTTATTTTTTAATTTCAAATTTTGGAAGTGATTTTATTTGGCTATGTCTCTCTTTTTTTTTTTCTAGTGATTTTCTAAAGTTTATATGCAAATATGTAGTACCTAAAGTGAACTATATTTTATAAAATTTTTAGATGTATCTAAAAAGAGAAATAGACATCCCTAGGCCTTTTCTGGTTAAATTATTCTGTTAAACTCAAGTTGAGTATTCGTGGAATCATTTATTTCAATCAAAGGAACTATTCTTGTTCTTATTTTGTCTAACATAAATCTGGTTTTTACAATTTTTTTTATTAAAATAATTAGAAAAATAAGATTGTTTTGTGCATAATAAAGCAAAACTTTTGTAGCCAAAATTTTTGTTATGTGGACATATATTTATCCCTGTATTAGGAATGACTTTTTGAAAGTTAATATGATAAAATATTATCAACATATGTTAAAATATTATCAATATATGACAAAATATCTTAATGATAAAAAATTAGGGTATTATTTGTTAATATTATTTGTAAAATCATAATAGATTTAATCAATGGCTGTATATGATTTTTAATCCAAAGCTTTGGAATTGTTTATTTTCAATTCCATTCAAAATGATTTTTTAAAGCTATTTTTTAAGACTATCTTCCCCAGTAGAATTATTATTATTAAAATTTTCTCTTCATTTTATAAAATGAACTAAAAATACTTTGTTATAAAACTTAATTATCTAGAATTTTCTAATTTCAATTTTTTTAAAATTATGATATAAAATTTATAAGAATTCTATGGTGTATTAAATTTTTTTAAATTTTTAAATCAAGCAAGAAAATTTTTCACCTGATTTTTTCCTTCACTTTATGCAGTATTTGTGTTTAGTAACTTGGATTATTTTTCAAATCATTCGATAACTTATTTAAATGTTTAATTAATAATTTAATTATTTGAATAATTATTCACTTTATGTTAAAATATGATTAACTAAGTATTTTCATTCATATATTATTTTACAGTTTTCATTTAAAAAATAATAATTTGATGTTCTTATTAAATTCTAGATCTTAAAGTTGCGAATTTTTTCAATTCCTACTATTAGCTCTCTCTCTTTATATATATTTATCTTGTTAAATTTTTCAATTGTTAATAAAATTTTTTCTATTCATCCAATAAAGTTCAAATAAATTTTTTAAAACTTGTAGTGGATGACACTTGTTAATATAGTTTTTTTTTACATTTTAATGAATTAAATTAAATTAGTTACCGGTTTTGATGCCAGCTTAGATTTACCTAGATTTTTGTAAAAATGTAACTGTTAAAACAATGACAAAAGTTGGCATCGAAAACGGGGTTTTCAGCGAAACTAGCCAAACCGGGTGTGCATTATTACAACAATGCACAAATCGTGCTCTTTTTTCAATTCCTACTATTAGCTCGCTCTCTCCTATGTATATATGTATTTATTTATGTGTGTGTGTATATATATATATATATCTTGTTCAAATTTTCAATCATAACAAAATACTTTCTATTCATCCATTCAAAGTAGGTATTGACTTAAAAATTTATTTTTAAATATTACTTGTTTCCTTTCTTTCAGCTTTGAGGAAATTCCATTCAATCAATTTTTACAGGCTCTGCTTTTAATTTTTGAAGATTTATCTTTAAAAGGAAGAGTATGTATTGGTTTTATTATTTATTATGCATATATTTTAATTACATTTTTCTAAGGATTTTGTGTGCATCCTTGTGAAAGACAAAATTACTTTTTATTCATTTAATATTGTAACCAATGCAAAGGAAATGAAAGTGCTCCTTTTCTTTTCTATTTATAAAAAAGAAATTAGCTATTAGTATGTAAAAGTATGTCCATAAAAAAAAAAAAGAAGTTTTGGCTATGAACTGTGATGGTATTTTTACTAATTATCTGTTCGGTATGAAGAGCTGATTTTAAAGTTCTTTGGATATATTCTTCATTTATTGAACACTTAGTCTTGATTGAAAGAGAATAATAAATATTAGTTGTCTGAATGAATAATTTTTTTTTTGCATGAAAACTGTAAAATGTGTAAAAATAGATAATATATATATTTTTTTATCACATACATATTTTACATTATTTTTCCATTTATTTATATCTGTCAAATGTTGAAATAAAGATACAGCTCTTAAAATGAGTTCAAAATATATTCTTTAATCTAAAAATTTCCGAGTACAGGGAAATGATAATAAGATACTGAAGTTGCTACAAAATGCAAATTATCTCAGAGTAATTTTATGTCTTAATACATATTATGACAATAGTCGTAATAACACCAGTCTAAATATATATTGATGATGTTATATTAATGTACTAGCCGTTACCCTCCCGCTTCGCTGGGTATTTCATGATGTTTTATAAATATATCTGTTTATATTCTGACAGACAGACAGACAGACAAAATTTTTAAAAATTGGTTTTTTGTTATGAGTACCGTATATACTTTTAGTGCATTAAGTAAAAAGCTGCTAATTTGAAACTACAAACAGACACTTCAATTTTATTTATTTGTATAGATATAGATTGGTATTATAATAACCATTGTTTAAATGTGATTAAAAATGTAAATAAAAAAAAGAAAGGATTAAAACTAACCGTAAAACTTATCAATTTTTTGTTTCTTGCATTGCTTTTTACTTATGAAGCCTTGATTTATTATTTTTAAAAGTACATCCAAAACAGCCGATGCTCTACTTAACTGAACAGTGAGATAACTATCATAAAAAAATTATGGCACGTGTCAGCGTATTATCATGTGCGCGTAACACTGTTATGTCTCATAAAGAGCATCGGTCGCCAGTAACCAAAACAACGACTTCATTAGCTCAGCTTGGCGTTCAATTTGGCGTTCATCTTGGCATTCAGTTTCACGTTCACCCGTATAGTTTCCGTTCCCGTAAGAATACGGGAATCAAATGTAGCCTATGTTACTCCCCGTTAATGTAGCTTTCCATTAGTGAAAGAATTTTTAAAATCGCACCAGCCGTTTCCGAGATTAGCCGGAACAAACAGACAGACAGACAGACAGACAAAAATTTTAAAAATTGGTTTTTTGTTATGAGTACCGTATATACTTTTAGTGCATTAAGTAAAAAGCTGCTAATTTGAAATTACAAACAGACACTTCAATTTTATTTATTTGTATAGATAGAATTATTTATGCAACAATAATCTAACTCAGTATTGTTGAATAATTATTGAATATCTCAATAATAATAGAGATTTAATTTTGATTTCCTTTTTATCCTTACTCCACTAAACCCACATATCAGCCACTTCTAATTTCTAATATAATTTAAATGTGTTGAATATGCTATTAAATTCTTAAAACTTAATTTCGAAAAGTATTTTAGCTATTTGGCATGTGGCTTATTAAATAATAATTATTTGCTTGGGGAAAAGTAGAAGTCTTTATATAAGTATAGTAATGTTCATTTATGTAATTACTACTGATTCTTAATTATTATTTGTTACTATTTTAGGCCACTATGGAGGAATGTGCCTCTGCTTTGCATAGAATGTATGAAAACGAAGTATATGATGAAAACAAACTTCATGAAAGTGCAAAAGAAGGCAAGTTTCCTTTTTTTGTATTTTGTCTTTCTAAGGAATTGTAAGAAACAATTAAATTCCCTACTATTAGTTCACTCTCTCCCTATATATACATAACTTGTTCAAATTTTCTAATGCTAATAAAATACTTTTTATTCATCCACTGAAGCTCAAATACACTGTTTTAAACTTGTAGTGGCCAACACTTGATGTTAATACAGTTTTTTCAAATATTAATTAATTAAATTTTATTTTTAAATTTTAAATTTATTCTGCATTATTTCTGATAAAGTTAGAACTAGCACCAACAGATAGTGCCAGTAAGTTTTTCTAACGAATTTTTCCTTGGCTTCAAATATATTTTTTAAAACTTGTAGTGGTTGACATTTGACATTGATACAGTTTTTTTCAAATATTAATTCATTAAATGAATTTAATTAACTAAAATAAAATTTTTCTTTGTCGACCTAAGTAGGAATTGACTTAATTTTTTTTTATATTACTTGTTTTAGAGTCAGTTTTAAATTCTTAATAACTTCTGAAAGAAAATGCTATAGTTCTACACCAAAAGTAATTGTTGATGTATTTTTGGTTTATATAGGTTTCTATACTAGTGAGCAGAACAATCTAACATATTCTCATTTGTACATATTATAAAATCATATATTGAACTGAACAAACTGATCATTAATGGTAGTGTACTTTTGACTGTGAATAGCATTTCTTGCATATCTATAGAGCAATGGTAGTGAACCTAGTACCTACTGCACACTAGTGGGCATTTCAAATTTCTTTAAGGGGGTTAGAGGTTTTGTCTTATAATAGATCATTTGCTTTTTTAAAAAGATTTAATTGACCTTTTTAAAGCATTGAAATGTAAAGTTTTTAAAATATTGTTTTAAAGAAGTTGAATATTTTTTATTTAAAAACGTTTTCATTAGGTTTTTACAAAATTTTTTAGTCCTTTAATTTTATAAAGAATTACAAATTAAAACATAAAATAATGATGTCCTTCTATATAGTTTTGTGGTAGATGCATCATTATTACTAACCTGTACCATCAGGAATGAATACAGAAACAGCAACCAAGTGGCACTGCATTTAGTAGTCATGTTACATACTATTAGTTTATGTCAGTATATAGTTAGATTTTTGAGAGTAAACAGAGTAGTTAGATCTGTGCGTACAGCTTCAAAAAAATAATATTCTTAGCCCGTGTCTCAGAAAAAGAAATACACTCGTTGCTATTTTCCCAATGATCTGAAGATGGGTTTCATCAAATATGCTGCAAACAAGAATGTCTGTGTCATAAAATATTCAATGAGACAATGAAGCCAAGTCAATTGTAAGAACATCTTTCTACAAAGCATCCAAAAGATGAAGACAAGCCAATTAAATATTTTTAGGAAATAAATTTGTTTTTCAAAATCTTTCAACAGTCATTGCATTATTTAAGGAACAACATGCACCAAAAGAATTTGTATTAATTGCTGCTTATCATGTTTTATATTTAAATGCAAAACACAATGAAAACTGCAATAAACGAGAAACTTATAATACTTTAAATAAAATAATTTATCTTAACACTTAAAATGTTGTCCTATATTACATCTATAATTTCTAGAAATATTTTCAGTTTCTATGCAACTGGGTGAGTCTCATTGTAAATCAGTGATTCCCAAAGTGGTCTATGACAACCTGCAAGGGGTCCATGGCAGTGAAAAAATAATTTGGGGGTCTACGATAGCCTAAACCAGATTGTGATTTCAATTTTAATAGAAAATCTATAATAAAGTATAAACCATATTTACCTATTTAACAGCTTTGTTTACTAAATTTACTGGGGTTAATTTGCAATTACAAGACGACTGCATACATTTTATTAAAAAAGGTCCATCATTTCAGTGTTTCTTGCCAGAATCAAGTTAAAGGAGTACAAAACTGGACGTCCTGAACTTTTAACAGTTTCTCAATTTGTCACTGCCAGAAAAATGAAGTTTTAACCTCTGTTCAACATTTAAATGCCCTTTACTCAGGATTTGAACCTAGGTTTTAGAATGCTTTGATCATGGTAATATCCCAATAAGTAATGAATTCATGTTGTCACATTCAAAAAAACTAAAAGAAAAAAATGTTTGATTACAAAAGGAACATATTTTAATAGCCCTAACGAATATCTTAAAGTAAAGTTTAGAAACGAATGTCAGCAATTTTGGCTTTAAGAAGATGTACCTGTTATTTTTTCGAATTATTTTAAGAAAGTTTTTAATTGCCTTTCCTAGAGAGGAGGAGTTTCTTCATGGTTGCCAATCTCCAAAATATAAACAGAAAGAAAAAAGGAAAGATTGGATCCTACTAACCGAGGAGATTGAGGGTTAAACCTGAAAAGATTGATGCCAATGTATTATTAAAGTAACAAATTCAGCCCACCCATTAAAAACATTTGTTTGTTGCTCAGTTATTTTATGTAACAAATATTTTATGTATTAAATTAAAATTTAATTAACTAATTCACTTGTGTTTCTTAAGTTTTAAACACACTACTTAACTCCAGTTAGAAACATAAAACTTTTAAAGAAGGTAGTGCTATACCAGCTGTCAAAAAACATTTAAGTTAATAAATTTGCAAAAATTTAATATTCGGTAAGTAGGGGTCTACACAAAACCGAAAAACATGGTAAGGGGTCTATGAGGCAAAAAAGTTTAGGAACCTATGTTGTAAATAATAATGCTTTGTTGATGGCATATGCAGTTACTTTAATAAAAACAATACATTACCACAAGAAGTGCTATTTGCAATTAGTCTCATTACAGATACAAGAGGATTATATATATTTTATGCTATGAAATCATACTTTTTTTTTAAAAAAAGGAAGATATTCCTTTGAATAATATTGTTGCATGCACTACGTAATGATGGAGCTCATCAAGGAATGCTAAAAGTATCATATCCTTCAAAAGCATCTGTACTATTTAATTTTTGAAGTATGGCTATTGTAAATAATTTTTTCTATTACAAGAATTGTGATTCTGACTGAGACAACTTAAATTTTGTGTAGAGTTATGCATCTTTCATGTTTAAACAAGTTTGATTTTGACATTTTTTCAATTTTATATGTATAACAATTTATTTTTAATAAATGTATTCACACACATGAATAGTCATTTGTGAAATTCAAAACTGTAAATATTTTCTTTTTTTACTGTAGCATTTTCAAGTTATGTGAAGTCTTATGCCGCATACCCCAAAAATATGCGTCACATTCTCTGTTACAAAGCACTGCACTTAGGTCATGTTGCCAAAAGCCTTTGTTTACGTGAAGCTCCATCTCAATTAAATCTTCCATTTCAAGGACATAAGTTCTCTCTGCAGAGGTATTTTTTTTTGTTATGAATATTTTTTTTCTGTGTTTGTGACTACTAAATGGTTGTGGTTTTGAATTTCTCATCAGTAATATTCAAATCGTGTAGTGAGTTCAAGTCCTGATTCCACTAAAAACTCACTGTGGTCAATATTGATGTCTGATACTCATTAGGTCATACATTCTCATTGGGTGTGAAAGCTTGATGAGTGAAATACCAGCTCAAGTGTAGCCTCCATCACTTGATTATGTTTCATATTTGTATGATTGACTTTTTGTATTATGTTAGATAGGAATTTGTAGGGAATAGGAGACAAACATCATTTTGCATTATTACTTTGTTTTGTAATTAATTAATATTTTATTCAAATCCCTAACTCAGTATTTTCCAAATTTTGTTGTTATGCCCACCTTTAACCCTTTCTGGACAAATGGCACAAACACACACATTCTGCTGGGGCCAAATCCCCCCCCCCCCCGCTTAGTCTAAATCAATGAAAAACTAAAACACTAATGCATTTCTCAATATTGCTCTAGAGTTTTTTTTAATGGTTTATGCTTTATATGTTTTGTTTTTGCATACTTTATTTACTTAAGATATTTCTTTAAATAGTTTTTTCATACATTCAATGTTCAGTATTTACTTACCATTAAATGACTTTTAACATTATACATTTGAAAACTGAACATTTTACTTAAAATTCTTTTTTAGCATGAAAAATTTAAAAACAGATTTCTATGCACAATCCTTACATTACAATCCTTGAGCTCATAATTTCTTGTTTACATTTTTGGAATGTTTTTGTGGGAATGTGAACAAACAAAAACTAAATTTTCTATTGTGGATGACTATGGAGAAGTATTTTTTTATGTACTTTGCAGACATACACATACAGATGTCCCAAGTATCATCATTATTAGATTATCATCATTATTAGGTTTTTAATGAACAGAACAATCAGATTATATTATAGTATCTCTCTGTTTCAAAATCAGTATAGCAAATGTTAAGCATCATTTCTGCTATTTGAAGTTCAGTAAACATTTTAGACATTGTAACAGTAGAAACAGAAAAATTTCATCTGCAACAACTAAAAACTAGTTTACAAACCCAAATATCCGATGCTTTAGCAAAAATAAAAATCCTCTACTTACTCTAAACAAATACCACATGCTCATTTAAACAGCCTTTAACATTTAGCTGATTTATGCTAACAATTTATTTTAAATATCAATTTATTTATACTAACAATTAATTTATTTTAGCTAACATTAGTTTATTTAAACTCAGTTTAGCTAACTCAGTTAAAGCTTGCCTTTCAAACATTCCTTTTCCCTTATATTTATATAATCATAATCCATGTGCATGTGAGGGGATGTTTCTCTCATTTCTAGTAGAAGGTCAAATCTCTGTGTATCTCAAATCCTACAGACATGCAATGCCATCTTGTGTCAAAAGGTTTTGATTTTAAAAACATTCCAAATTGCTGGCACAAATGTGTGACTGCCAGGGTGAAAGAGAAAATGCTCTGTCACACCATCATAGTGTTTAAAAATAGCCCTGTCTTAAAGTTATATTTATATTCAAACAATTCTTCAGCATATTCATTTGTAATCAAGACTTATTACCATTTAATACATGTCTCTAATTTTTTTAATATATCATAATAAAATAGTGTTCTAAGAATGTATTAAACTCAGGGATTGCCTTTTTCATTGGTAGTGTTCTAGAAAAATTATTTAGTTCTTAGTTGTTTTTATGAAAAAAATATTTTATTTTATTTTTGAATAAAAATTTATAAGATTTTTAAAAAAATTATATATTTTGTCAAGCATTAATTTTTTTTGTGAACTTTACAGAACTTAAACTTTTCTATTATGCATTACTGTGTCTTTACTGTTTATTATTTTTATGATTTTTAGTTTTATATTATTTTTGTTTTAATTTTTACTTTTCTCTTACATATTTCAAAAGTGTTTATTATTGAGATGATTTAAAAAAAAATGAATCTCTGATTAAATTATGTGTAAAACATATAACACTTAAGTTATATGAGAAACAGGTTACATTTGTACACAAGAAAATATTTACTTATATATTTTTAAATGATTTGAATGCATTTAGAGGAAAATAGTATGCAAAATAAGTAAAACATTGCTCATTTTTACATTTCTTTTAATATGCCAGAAAGAAAACTGTTGGGCCAATCAAACGCAAGATCCAATCTGTATCAGAATTCGACAGTGGTCTTCCAGCTATTAATTTTGAAAGAAAACATAAAAAGAAAAGAACTCATTAATGCGACATTAATCATTTTATGTAAATATATTTTATTTTTATGAAATGTTGATAAAAATAAATTTTTTATATTTAACTGTTTGGATTGTTCAATTTCAGTACTCTTTGCTAAATTATTAAATGTTTATTGAATTCAGCAGAAAGCAGCACCAGAAAACATTACATTTGCAAGTGATTTTTTTAAAGTGAATAACTTGTATCTATATAAAATGAGTCGTGTTACAAAATAAAAAAAATTTGGTCATTTAAAGATCAATTACATATTTAGTGTTTACTATGAAGGTATATTTAATGATACAGTTACTTAATGCTCATATAGCAGTTAATCTTTTTACGTAATTTTTATTAATAATTGTATAATCAAAAAACTTTAAAATAGAAATAATAGCTAATGCATCTAATTTTCAAAATATTAAAAAAAAAGTTTAATTGTGTAGATTTTTCCCCCCCAGGGAATATAAATTTTTGAAATTATAATGTGTAACATTTTTAAACATTTGAATCTAAGCCACCATCGATCCTAAGCTGCACCCCAAATTCTCAAGTTTTGGTGAAAAATAAAAAAATATTGTAAAATGGTTTATTGATATCATATTTTACAAAATTAGAATTAATTTAAAATGAGAACTAATAAGTGAATAATTAGTTAATTTACCCGTATTATAAACTTTGAATTACAAGAACATGTAATTGCCCCATCCTATGAATTCTTTTCTCTTCAATTCTGAGCCACACCTAATTTTCAGTAGCATTAACGTTGTAAAAAAAGTGTGGCTTAGATTCGAGTTAATACAGTGTATATATAATTGTAATATTTTAAGAAATATATATGTATTTTAAGAGTTTTCTATGATGTGAAAGAAGTTAACATAAAACCATTCTTGTAAATGTTACATTCCTTACATTCATATTCAAGTAATTTACAATGGAAACATTTAAAGCTGTTTTATTTTCTGAAGTGAAAGTTTAGTTAATCAGAATTTATACAATCTTTCTTTAAAAACTGCAACTTAAAGAAATAATTAATATTTATAATTAAATTCATTGATTATTATTATTGAATTTTCAAGTATAAAGGGTTTATGAAATGAAAATTATCTATAACATTTGTAACTAGTTAGAACTGACAGGTAAGTGTGACATGACGTGCTCTTTTCAAAAAAATTTAATGGTCATTTCTGAATCATTAGTTCAACATTAAAGAAATTTTTTAAGTAGTAATTATCTTTTATTTTCTGAAGAAAATAAAATGTATAGAGGCTGATATAAGTTTTAATTTGTTTTTTGTTTGTAGAAGTATATTTTTACTGTAAGTTTCTTAGGAAGTCGATTAATATTTCAAGGTTATTTTTTAGCACTCTGGATTTATTGAAATGTAACTGATAATAATTGTGTAAATTTCATACTAATTTACAAGAATGTTGTTTGCAAAATTTGCTTTTGCTTAAATAATTTTAATGTTTATAAGTATTTTACATTGTGGACTTTTTTTTACTTCTCACAGAACCAGAGATAACATGCTCTTTTAAATTTAATTATTTCACTGTGTAATAGTATATTTCCTGTAGTATTCCAAACTATTTTGGGCGAATTTAAAAAAAGACTTTCATAAAACTGTCACTTACACTTGATTGTTTATATACAATAGCATTTCAAGCTAAATGCTTATTACCTTTTTTTGATAAAAGAAAAATGTTCTTTTTCTTCAAATAAGCAAAAATATTAATTCTTAATTTTTATTTAATATAATTTTTTTTACAATTTCATTGTCCATTTAATCAATTATGGCCTGTAATAATTCAGTTGAAAAGAGCTATTTAATATGTTCTTATTCCTATAAAATAAGATGGTTCCTTGTACAATTCATTGTAAGCTAAAAAAAGTCTTTACAAGCATGGTATGTAAGTTGAAAAAGTGAAATTATCTGATCTGTTGTTTAGTTGCCCAATAATTTGTTATACTAATCTAGAGCAATGCAATTCTATTTATCATTTTGTCTCTCATTTTCAAAAGTTTTTTTTTAAATGGGCTGCATTTTGGCAGTTAAGTCTGCAGACATGACAATTTCCCAAGCATAGGAGCCGTTTCATTGGTGGTACCATTTAGTTGCGGTTCCTGTTACCAAATTTTTGATTCTTGTATTTATTCAATTGATGACATTTTCTTTTTGAAGAAAAGGTTTTTTTTTTTAAATATTAATATTTTTTTTTTTAAAATATAACTTTTTCTATGATCTGACCAGCAGAAAAACATTTGTCATATTAAGCTGATTCATTGTTTTCATTAAATTACATAGATTTTAAATGATTAATGGCAAATCACAAAATGTTACACTATATTCTTTCAGCTCTATTGAAATTTAAGATTCTGTAAAATGACACATTACCTCACAGAACTGGTTATTTAAAATAATATACATTAGGCTTATACAAAATCGATAAAAATTAATTCTGTAAATATTAATAGTAATCAATATTTTAAAAATTGATACAAATGCATTACAAACTGTTATATTGTGAAATATAAGTTGACATTAAATTATTTTCAATATCTCAAGTAATATCCAAAATACATGTGACATAATATGCATGAATAGTTTTGTATATATATTTTTAACAAACAATTGTACAAATACTTCATCTTGGGCATGATATCAACAAACTTTAATCATAAGGTCTTGTCGCTAAAATTAAAAAAAAAATCTGGATATTGTAAGTTTTTAAATATATTTAATTTTTTGATAACTCATTATATTGGTAAAGAACTGAAAAAAATGTTTTGTAACTATTTGTTTTTTCATACTCTGTCAATGTGTATTTTAAAAATTAAATTAATTCACAATTACTTTCGTTACAATACAACACCACATCAACATTAAAAAAATGAAGACTAATGTGAAGAACCACAATTACACTACAGTGTCATTTTGAGATTCAAGTTTTCATTCCATGTCAAACATGCAAGCCAAAATACTTGTATCTCAAGTCAATTTTCCATATTCAAATGAATTAATTTGTACCAAGCTCTATCTATTCTTTGAAAGAAAGAAATCTATTTCTTTGCAAAAATATGTTCAAAATTATTATCAAAAGTGGTTATTTTTTTGAAAAAAGGAGTTTGAAAATGAAAATAAAATTCTTGGATGCATATAGTTGTCATGTTGATTAAGCAGTTGTGCAATGACAAGATCTTTTGTTCAAATATTACATCCATCAGAGATCATGTGCAATAAAAAAAAGAGCTTTAATGCATCGAAGTTCAAACTGATTTCTAGGAATCACCTGTATGATGCCACGCAAAAAGTGATACCAGCTTTTGGGGATTGTACTCAGTCTGCAATGGTAATTATCAATCTGCAGCCCCATTTGAAAGAGAGCAGGATAATGCCATCCCCAACAAGTCCAGAAACATTATCACAATGTTTGTAATGTTACCTCGACTCTAATGGGTCTTTGGAGCTCTATATGAAGATACAATTTGAGTTGGACTGCAATGAAAACCTGGATTCATCAGAAAAACATCAACCATACTGTAAAAGTGTTCAACTAACATATCCACTTCCGCCAGGCCAACCAACACTGGCAGTGATTAGAACACTAATATGACTGGTCCGCTGGCTTAAAGACCATTCTGTCCTGTAAGTTGGTTGTATACTAACATTGGTAACAAGTTCGATGCCGGATTCTTGCTGGCATATTCTACTAAATACTGTGGTATTATAACCCAGGAATAACTTATCTACTACTATCTGAATGTCTACTTATGTTTCCATCATCTTAGAACTGCTTCCAAATCCTAGATATACTACATTGCACAATTCCTTGGATACTTTCATCTGTATGCACCTACATTCCAAAAAATCATCTCAGTGCATCCTTTTGAGTGATTACTATTTAGTTTTGTCTCTAGATTTATTCATCAGTTGTGTATTATATTATTTCTAAACTAAAATCGGATATTTACCAAGCACCTGAACAAAGGCTTATACTCAGTGGGAATTTGAGAACAATTAGAAAAATTCTCTTACTTGAGGCAGTGTGAAATGCTAAAATAGCAACTTGTTTAGCAAGATAAGAAAGAGCAGCAATCATAAAAGAACACCTGCTATTAGCAATTGAAGTACAGTTCACTTACTGATTTGGGTTGACACTTAGGGACTATTAAGTAATGATTCTTTTCTTTTTCTTCTCTCCTGTTAGCAGGTACAGATCATTGCATAGAAAAATGTGTAGAGTTCAGTCAAATGGCTATTTTAAAAGATTTGGAAATAAGATAGTGCATTCTTCTGTTAGACAACTGCATATAACTTTTTATATTGTTTATTAAACATTTTAAGATTTATTTTATGTGCTGTTTCTTGTGGGAGAAGGAGGTCAGGTAAGAAGAAAATGCCTTCTGGCCCTGCCTGTTTGTGTCATCTGATGATTTATTTTGAATTGAAATACCAGCATGCTATTCTTGGGGGGGGGGGGATAAATTCTAGCTCTAGTATACACGACACCTGTGTGATTCTGCAATATCATAAATTGATGCGTGTGAACATGTTTTATTAAAATCTCACTACAACATTTTGTATTTTCTAGTACTTTATTTTATTGACCAAATCGGCAAACAGATATAAATGTTTATTTACAAAATACATTACATACAAAAAATCATCACAGTTTACTCGCATACAGGTGGAAAGGGAAAATTTACAATACCTTCTGGAATTACTCAGGAATTTAAATATATCAAAATCTAAAAAATATAAATGCATATATCTATTTACAAAATTATTCAATGTAATCCACAATGCCATTAACTAACAAGCACACATATAGACTATAAAAATAATGGAAAAACTTACAATTCTTCAAACACAAATAAGTATATAATACCACTATATGGCAAGAACAAAAAACATGCAAGACATCACATTAGAATCTGTAATTTATGTCTGACAACTACAACTAATATGCCTCATGAGTTTGAATCATGATCAGATGACAAGGTCAGCACTTGAGTTAGCTTAATCTCCACATCTATGCTATATTAATATGAAGACTCAGCAAGTTTCTTCTCCCCTTCTTAAAATTAAATATTATCGAATTCAATTTCTGATAAATTTAGTTCATCATTATAGAAAAGATATGGATTCTGATAACTTTGGAAAAATATTTCAAAATAGAAGCAAGAAAACAATGTAATATTAAGTAACATATTTAGCATCCATCAAGAGTTTGAATTCAAACGTCACAATTTGGTAGCAGAAGCCACTACCAATGAAATGGTTTCCACTCTTCTAGACTTACTTGCAGTATCTGCAAAGGCTTGGTTGCTAATATGCAGCCCATGGGGGGGGGGGATATTAAAAACAAAATTTTTCTGTCTTAGAATTTTTATGCACAAGAACTCATTGTCTGGCACACACACAGTTTTTAAATCAAAACAAATACCAATGTGTTAATTAAAACAATATATGCATCATTTAAATCCCTTTTTTTAAATTAGTACTGAGGCACAAGTTTATATAGCTGTTAATGCTCAAAGAATAAAAAAATTTAAATAAGGCTTCATATAAAATCAATTGTAACTATCTTAATTTTTGTAGTTCATATTTTTCATAGTAGTAATTGTAATTAAGTTAAAGTTCAGAATCAGATGTGCATATGAAATTATTTATCTCTAAGGTAATTAGAAAAATAGGATTTCTGAAATAACTGTCTTTGGTAATTCCAGATAAAAAAGAAAAATACAATATCTAGTTTATTCAGCATAAAAAGTAACTATGGATTTATTTAATTTTGTAAGTTAGCAGGAAAAATAAACATTAATTAAAAAAGATATGAGAGATTTGATATACTCAAATAAATTTTAAAATTTCCTTATTTCCAAGCTTTTAGATTTACAAAACAGCCATCTTCTTTTTATAAAGCTGTTTGTTTATTTTACTCTATTCCTTCCAATAACAAAACTTTGTGCCAACATTTTATGTTCCACGTACAAGTACTTTCACTAAACTGAAAAGTACAGTAAGTTCTTAAGGAATGAAGAAAAATATCCAAGAACTGAATATACAATACTAATAGAAGGTTTCAAAAAAATTAGATGTTAATAATTGGTCAGCATAGTGCAAAGCTGTATATATATTCACATATCCAACAAACATACATTAAAATAAAGATAAATCCCAAACAGTACATATATACTCCATTGTCAAAAGGCACACTTAGTCTGTTCATAGGAGGTTTAATGGATAGTTCATATTTTTTAGCTTCCCATTCAAAAGTAGGGTTCAGCACATTATTAACTTGCAGGCCTTCAAACAAATTTCATACAAGATAGTTACATTGCACATACTAGTATAATAAATAATACATGAAAATGATTAATTATTTTGATAAAATTAACATTTCAGATGCACAAAAGAATGATTAAATAACATAAATGACTTTTTCTCGAGTACTTACAAAATACATTTTATTCTATGATCTACTAGAATAAGGTTATAGAATGTGATTTTGTTTCCCTATTTTATATATTTTACAGCAAATTCATTGATATCATAACTGAATTTTACTATTAACACAGATTTGACATTAATGGCTAAGAAAGTAAAAAATTCTGGACTAGATTAGTTTTATTTTTTAAAAAAAATCAATCCTGTGAAAAACTTTTCTGTAGATATTTATGTATACTTAGATCTAAAAAAATGAAACCATTTTGATTTCATAATACCAGTTACCTCCTTGGGACAGCCTCATTAGTGTTATAGCAGCAATGCGATAAGAGATGAAAGGAAGATGTGAATCTGATAACCTTGCTATGTAAACAGAATTCTAACTGGTTGCTATATATAATTTAAATCCAAAAAAAAAAAAAAAGAGATTAACCCCTAATTTGCAAAATTTACAGCCATTTAGCATAAAAATCTGAGTCAATATTAAATTAAGTAATTATTTTAAAGATATATTGATATATACATGGCTGCAATGCAATTTTGACAAAGAAATCAATACATTTAAAATAATATTACAGACGCAATTTCAACACATATTAGTCATATAAGGATAATCTGTACTTTACATTCAAACACTGAATTTTGTAACTGATAGTAAAGCTAAAATATCTTTTTTTACAGCATTTTTGCAATACACACCATGCACATAAATAGAACTAAAAAATCATCGTACCATTTTTCCTTTTCAAATCAATTTACTAGATGAGAAAACTTTCTCTTGCATTAAACCTCTTACATTTTTTGTGTTTATGCTTATATTGAATTAAAAAAAAAACAACTATAGAATATATAGCATTAAACACCAGAAATGCACAAATAGAATTCATGATACATTTTTTAATTCTTAAAAAAAAAAAAAAAAGGTTTCATAAGACAAAGAGTAGGTTTTCAGACTTTAATACAAACAATTAACTATTTGTAATTAGAATCTATTCTATTTTTCAAACAAATATGCCAGATGAAAGCTAAATACAATAAAGATGTTCAAGGGATATAAAATCTATAAATATGTAAAAACTTTTATCATCAATAGAAGGTAACAGTATTAGAAACATATTTTTAGGTTATGGTAATAGAATAATCAGTAAATTATAAATAGCATGTTTTGTAAAATATTAAGCTAAATATATTGTAAATCAGATTTTAATATCATTTAAGGGTTAAGAAACAGGCTTTCTATTTTTATCAACAGCACGAAAAGTAATTATATAGAATGGATGAAAACTGTTAATATTAAGAAACATGGTACTTGCATATTATCGCAACCTACTGACATCATTATATGAAACAAAGCACATTGAATACCAATTCAGTGCATATGACACATGCAATATCAGGGTTGCCAACTTGGTGAGTTAACTTGAATGTTGGTATTTGTTGCAATAATACATAAGTACCAGAAACACATATTACGGATAAAAAGTTTCACATGAATAAAGGAAAAAGACATGAAAAATATACGATCATTCAAGAATTGTAAATGACGTGGAATAAGAAAATCAAGGTACTTGCGTATTAGTGTCACTGCAAGCAAATTGCACCACTTTCCACCAAAATCTTACATATTGCACTTTTTTTTCTCAAACTAAACACATAAGAATTTTTTTTGTTGTTATGTCATCATGGTATGATTTAGGAGGCAAAAATTTGGCAGCAGTGATGTTAATATGCAAGTATCAAAATCAAATATAACTTGATTACAAAAAAAATAAGATTTATGAAGAACCTTTCAATATTTCAAGAAACATCTTTCATTTATTAAATTTAGAAATTTCTAAAAAGTAGCATATACTTTAAATTATAACAAAAAAAGAAACACTCATTTCAATAACACATTTTTTTACAAAGTAACACAAAGACAAACAAAATTGCAATCTTCATAAAAAAGTTCTCGATATTTTCTGCTGAGTTACCTAAATTAACATTTTTTGAAAGTATTTTCTGAAGTTATTTAAGTTTGTCATGGAAAATAAGGTTCTAATGCATTATCAATTAATGCGTCAGAATAAAGGTGAATTGTCAGATATTCATTTTTAACTATGAAAAAAGTGTCACAAATCCGATTTTATATCCTCACATTTATTGTTTCCTCCGGTGTGGGTGATGAACTGGAAGATTCGTCTATTTTCGCACGGATACTAGCAATTCTATGTTCCATGAACGCAGCATAGTGATGGTACATCACTTTGACTCCACTGGAAATTGACAATTGCATTCGCAAATTGTAACGAACGGCATAACCATTATTCTTTTCAGCTCTCCGAAAAAGTTTCCTCAAGTAATTGATTTGACTATCCAAATGACTTATTTGACGATTAGCAATATACAGTTTTTGCAGAGCAATAGTTAAATGTTTTTCCAATCCTTCCTCCGTTATTAAATTTACATCTACCAAGCTATCCACGTTCAGTTCATTCATATTAGTGCAGTTAAAGTAATATACAGAATTTATAAAACTTTTCAAATCTTGATCAACGATTTAAAACTAGAGCAAAATCATGCTGTAAACTGGCTTGCTGTGACTGCCTGCAAATAAATATAAAATTGATGGTTATAATAATTAAAGTATTTAAAAATCGGAAAAATAATTACCAAATTAAATGGGAACTGGCAGTTATAATTACAATAAAAAAACAGTAAAATGATTTGTTAATGAATATAAAAAGAAAACTATTCAGTTGATAATAAATCTTAATTAATGGGATAGCATGGAGATAAAAAAGCTTTCAAAATTGAATTTTATATCAATTTTAAATGGAATAAAACAAAAAAAACCCATCTTTCTACTAAAAAGTTATTTTAATACCTTGTTGTTGTCATAACATTAAGTTTCACCGATGCGCTTGCAGTTCATTTTCAGTTCAGTTCAGTTCAGTGTTTTTACAATGAGAGTTTAGAGATCTGGTCAACTCGTAACTCTCAGAGATTTTAGAGGAAAAGGTAGATTTCAGAATTTGAGGAAATTGAAATTGTCCATAACAAGGAGAACATTTATAGTTAAGAAGTTTAAATGAAAAAAAAATTATTGAATTTTAAAATCATGGTGGTGAATGCCTAAAGTAATGCTTCGCGAATTGCGCTCGATCAAAGGATCATTCTTTTGAGACAGAAGTCGTATGGATTTAGATTAAAACAAAGAGGGTAAAGAGGTTTTCTAAATATTTGTTTTGTAAAGGGTATGTCTCTGGAAAATGGAGCGCGAAGCGTTCCTCCATCCCATATCAAGAATTGAATGTGGTCAGGTCTTTATCAGAGAGACTCTCCTGATTGGTTGAGAGGACGTGGTAAGGGGCGTGGTCAAGGTGACTGTTTCTAACTAAAATAACTAAAATTAGAATTTACGGGTCTACAGCACGTAGCGCTTTTACCCAGTGTGAGAAGAATAGAAAATCCATGTAAGAAAAATAAAAAATCAAGTAACCCCCGGCGTGGGGGGCAGAGGAATTGGCTCCGAGGTGGCCGCGCAGGGCGGACGAACCGGGGAGAAATCGGGAGGAAGCGCAAGGAAGGAAAACGATCACCTAACAAAAAAAGAGGAGGCAACCAATATGAGCGGGCGGGCAGTGACAGTTCACTAAGAGTCCGTTTCGGCGCATTAGAGCATTTGGTGTTGTAGATGTATAAAATTAGTGTTTTTTGTAGTATCTATGGAGGATGTGACTGTTTCGGAGTTTCTTCGACCTTTTTCTACCCCATTTGCCGAACTCCTGTCTCGGCCACTCAAATCACTACCTCTCACCCTTCCAAATTTTTTCTCACCCACGGACCTTCGGACGCTTGCTGCACCCGGATTGGCTAGGTTTAACTCCGCCTACATCCAGATCTTAAATTTTTTCATTTCTCATGCTTCGGAGCCCCTAAAAGAGCACCTATTCTAAATTTATACTATTCACATCTGGAATGAATTTTACTATCTGTAATTTTCATTTTTAACGCTTTCCATCTCAATTATTTTTATTTAAAATGGGCAAACATAGAATCGTTTCAGTCTCTCCCAAAATTCATGATAGGAGATTAGAGTCCTGCCAAAGGACTAGGTGCTCCATCGAACCCTCCAGCTACTGTTTCGGAGACATCCGAAGTTGGCGGGTGAGTGAGTGAGTGAGTGAATGTTAACGTCACACTGTTCAGCTACACGAGGACTTTCCGAAGTTGTCGGAAAAAACTCCTGACCTTCTAAGAGAGTCCTGCTTGCCATTGGCTGATAGCACTCTGTTGGCTGCCCTGATACGTTGGAACTTAGCAATGAGGTGGGTCTAATAAGCTAGCCTGTGTAGGATTCTTTAGTAGAAGCAGCATAACAAAAATTTAATTTAAAGGAATAAAAACAAATAAACAGAAAGAATAATAAAATTTAGCAAGCATCACTCGCTACATGGTGAATGATTAAATTAATTGTTGGGGGGGGGGCATTATAAGAATCCAAGAGAGTTCTCCTGGGTCTTTTGGTATTTGGCTCAGGATAGTAGTTATTTAAATTTTGATTATGACATTATTAACATTGGGTAAACTATCAAAGAATTTAATAGCCAGATTTAGCATAGATTTTTTGAGAGGAATTTTAATTGATCTGTAAATATCTGAATTTTTTTGTATATCTATTAGCTTTAACACAATCTTACGAATAAGAGAATTTTGAGCATTTTTCAGAAGTTTGATATTTAAAAATTTGCTGATAGCCCCACACAGGGCAAGCATAACTAATAATGGGGCACAAAACGGTGGTGTAGAGAAGTACCTTGTTATATCCCCCCCCAGAAGTGGGATAAGAGTGTAATAAGAGAAACACAGGGGTAGGGTTGGTTGAATTTTTGCAGCTTGTCGTGGGGAAGAGTCCTGTGTTTCTGATCAGTATCTGTACGTCTCTCGAACATCGCTTCGCTAACTAAAAGTATTTAGTTTTTAAAGGAAGGCTACCAGCACGACTATTCTGATACCTTGATTTACATTGATAACGTAAGTACTTACTTAAAATTGTTAATTATTTAAATTGTTATTTAAGGGGTATTGGAACGCTCTATACTGATAATGTTAAAAAGGGCTTTTTCAATGTACCTTTTCTAAAAACCTGTTGGAAATACAATCCCCAAATTTTTTTGCAAGTTAAGCATACATCTAATATTATACTGAAATGAGCTTTTTTTGAAATTTCCGTTAGTTTTTCTTTAAATTTTTTTTATTTGATGTATAGTGAGAAAACAGTGTTTTTCGACAGAAAAAAATTATTAAAAAAAATGTTTACAAAATTTTGCTAAAAGCTCATTTCAATATATACTAGAATATATAAAGAATGGGTCATGTAAGTTTTGTTGACATCAGATATATACTTTCTGAGAAAAGGTACATCGAACCTTCAAAAGTGACATTTTGAGAAAAACGCATTTTTATAAAAAAAAAGTTACCTTATCAAAACATTCCAGCTCCATATTCCAAATTTTCAGCATTTTTTAAATTTTCATCTTCTTGTTTCATTCTTTTAAGTCTTTTTACTTTTCTAGTCTCCTTAGTTTTCAGTAAATTGGCATATCTTACCCTTGTACTGCTCTCTTTGTCGAGATGTTGCATGCAGCATGTCGCATAATATCCTCGCTCTATGTTAAGTTTTTTTTAAAATATCCAGCTTTGTGTGTGTTGCATTCCCTTTATTAAAGGATACAATAGAATATCATATGTACCAAAGGAAAGTATTTCTATCTGCACAAATGTCTTTTTGGGGACACGAGACCAAATAACACTATTAATGCTTTCATTCGGATTCTGCGTGTTTCCATGCAAGCACTTTTTCAATAATTCTGGATCCGAAAGGTCCCTAAAAATAAGCCTAATGGCTTCAACAACAGCAACTGGAAGTTTATGTTTGTGGAGATAAAGTTTATTTTCCAATTGAGCCTTCTTACACTGACACCATGTGTCAAGACCTGATGGACAAAATCCATGCTGTGGATTTTTATCCGTAGATAATTTGTGAAGGAATATTGCCCATATAGCTTGTTTCATACACTTTACATTGGATAAATTTCTTCGAATGGCAAAACCATAATATGTTTGCAATTGATCAATAGTTGCTTCTGTTAATCTATTTTAGCCACATAATACTTTGCCATCTGATAATTTTTGCCTCCTCATTTTTGCTTTGAAACGTCGGAGGCGAGATCCCATCCGTTTCATAACATGCCCTAAAGAAATTTTAAAAAATGACGTCAAACTTCAAGCTGACCCAAGAGGAAGTGCAATTTTTACCTTTTTTTTCTGTCCATTTAAACCGGTGACTCGCCTTTAGACGATACTCTAAAAACAAAATTTTACCACTTCCAATTAAGCTAGAGATAAAAATGAGGTATTTTTGGAAAGGTAATGAGCTGAAGAATTTAAAAATGCAATGACCTGAAAATCACATTTAAAAAATAATTTTATCTTTCCAACTCCCCTTAAAAATTTTTTTTCCGGATGCTTTGTTATAAATTACTTAGTTGAATCAACAATTGAAGAAAGGAATGAACTCCCAGATTTTAAGAGTGAATATTTAAAAAAAATCTCACAGCTTTCTTTTTCTTATGTCATTTTTTAAAATTAAACTTTTGTGTGAGATCCTTACGTTAATATTTAGTTCTTTTTATGCAACAAAAATATAGCAATTTTATAAACAAGAAATCAGATACACAAATAGAATTTCTCAGATACAAGAATTCATATTTCTAACTTGCATGATCGTTACTCCAACAGCAAATAAATTTTCAAGTATTTAATAATATTTATCTCTTAGTAGCAACATTTGAAAAATAATTGATTCCGAATTGATAGAAAAATAATTGGAAATTGGTTCTCAAACAGGAAACAGGAAAATAATTCCTCAGACATGAGCTGAAGGTGAGACAGCATTTGCTGCAGACGGTTGTTCATAATAAAGCTAAGAACTAGGCGCAGTGAGAATCTCAGATCACGTAATCGTCTGCTATGAATAGTTATTCATACGAAATACCCTCACCTCAGACATCGCGGCGTGGACCTCGATAAATTTTAACCTTCCTTATCCAAATGAAATTTTATGAATTTATTTGCTGTTCTAAAAATAATAACGTGACATGTTCTGTAATTGCCCACGTCTTTGGGCAAGTGAGGGTTCTTTTAAGTCTTACTATAAAGCAGCATAAGGGCTATTGGTGACGGACCTCATGGTTTGGAACCATGGTCAAGTAATGAAAAACGACACATGGCTGGCACAGGGTAACTAGTGGATTCTGAGCCTCAACAGACTTAACGTGCATCAACCTCTCTGCGTGGCTTATCTTCATTGGCAATCGGGCTCGAACTCATGACCCGGCGGCCACCAGTCTGTAACCTTGACCACTAGGCTACCACCCGTCTTTGGGATGTTACACAAAATTTTCTCTTTTTTTGATGTGAATGTGTAGGAGTCAAACCTTTTAAGAGTTTATATTTTCTCTAAAATCCAATACAGTTATGAAACAATTACTACGAAAAACTTGGATATAATATTAGACCATAAAAAAAATTATACTTAAATATACGTCATAACATTTTTTGGAAATTAAGGTTTCGTTGAGGAAAAAAAAAAAAATATCTATCTTGAATTAAAAATGAAATACTTATACGAAAAAGTATAGCCGAAAAACTAAACCAGATGGTTTTCAATCGACTTTCATTTTAATATTTAAATCGACAAGATTAAATGTTATTTTAGAGAAAGTAATGGAAAAAAGAAGCATCTCCTAAGTTTTTAAGGTTGTGACAACACACTCCCAAGTAGAGATCTTAATCTAAAAGCAATTTGGATTGATTCATTTTATATTACATTCTCGTATTTCGGGATTACGATGCATTGAAAAGTAAAATAAAAGTAAATGCTTTACAACATAGTGGTAGAGGTAATTGAATAAATATCTACAATTTTATCCAGATACTGTTTCTTCTTTTTTTTATTATTTGTAGCTAATGGAATTTCATTTCAGGATGTAACGATCGTTTCGTTCGAGTTTTTACTGTTTTTTTTATTTCTTATAGTAATGTCATACGATTTTTTTTGTGACAATTTGTATTTTTTTTATTTCTGTTTATGCGATAAAAACGTAAAGTGCATTAACGTAAATTTAATGTTCATATTTTTATTTTTAAAATAAGTTTTGATATTTTTTTAAGTAAAAAAAATTTTTTTGGTTCTCTTTATGAAATTGAGATTATGATGGCATTCATTTGAGCTAAAAAAATACATTGCAGTAAATTACATCAATACTAAATAATACCTTTATTATTTGAATAGAAGTATGTTTTTTAAATATCTAAATGTTACATTTACTTATAAAATTTTTTATGTTATTTACGCATTATACCCTAGACCATTGGTCTTCAAACTGTTTCAACTCACGGAACCCTTAGAACTAGGTGTTGTCGTGGAACCCCTAGAACTAAAAAGTATTTTCGTAGAACCCAATCCCCACACACGCTTACAAAAAATATTTTTTTTAAAAGGATACACTCATGTCCATAAATTAAGGATAATTCAGAATCACACAAAAATTGAACTCTAAAATAAAAATTTCACCTGTAGAATTATCACACACATCTTGAAGAAGAATATGCAAATTACAGGAAACCACCAGATGGCGCGGATAGTACGTCACAATGAGGAGAGTATAAGAGAGGGGTATATAAGGAATGGTGGCAAAGAAGTAAAATTGTTCACAAGCGCTTTAAAGGCCTTTCAGTGCAATAACCGCATAGTTATGGCACAAAGGAAGCGTTTGGATGATTTTTTACATGGTAGAATTATCGGACTACTGGAATGGTGGACGTACCCAGCCAGAAGTATTGAGGAACTTGGAATCGCCCAGAGTGTCATCTCCAGGCTTTGGCAACGATTCCAAGATGATGGTAATGTGAGTAGATGTTACAGCACAGGTCGCCCCCGAGTTACAACGCCAAATGAGGACCGGTATTTGGCAGTTACTGCCAAAAGAAATAGACGGAACACAGCATCAGACCTATCTCGTCAGCTCTCTTCAGCTACCGGTACGACAGTTTCAAGGCAGACCGTATACAGACGCTTAGGGTACATTGGTCTATATGCTCGAAGGCCTGTCAGATGTGTTCCCCTTACCGCAACTCACTGTCGCCTGGGATTAACCTGGAGTAGACAGCATGCATTGTAAACACCGCAACAGTGGTCTTGTGTGATGTTTTCCGACGAGTCCAGGTTTAGTTTGCATTCTGATCCTCGCCGGACTTTCATTTGGAGAGCGCCAGGTACCCGTTACCACCAAGAGAACACAATTGAACGACATCGTTACGGTGGTGCAGGATGGCTCGATGGGGAGGAATTATTCTTGGTTCCAAGAACTGACCTGCATATTCAGAGTGTAACGATGACAGGCGACATCTATCGGGATGTCATTCTGGAACAACATGTACTTTTGTTTCGGGGCGCCATGGGTGCTGAATTTCTGTTTATGGAGGACAACGCCCGTCCTCACCGTGCAAACATTGTAGACGAATGCCTTCAATCGGAGGATATCACCCGTATGGATTGGCCAGCATATTCACCAGACTTGAATCAAATAGAGCATGTGTGGGATATGCTTGACCGACGAATTGCAGCCCATCAACCCCCTCCCGCCTGTCTACTGGAACTTCGGAGAGCATTGCTTGACGAGTGGTGTAATATTCCCCAAGATCAGATTGATAATTTGGTACTCAGCCTGCGTAGGCGTTGTAAGGCCTGTATTGCATCGTCCGGGAGACATACTCCGTATTAACCATCATACTAACCATGTTATACTGTTTTTTGTAAATAGGTTCTTTTTTGAAATTTGGTCCAGGGAGTAAAAATCGCAATTTTTATTAATTATGTCAAACACATAGCATCTTTTTTGCTCTTTACCTTTTGTTTAATAAATAGACTTTACAAATAAGTCAAATTTGTTTTGCTTCTGTCTCTTTCTTTGCCTGAACTTCATTATCCTTAATTAATGGGCATGAGTGTATTTAAAGTAGAACATGTTAATTCCCTTTTCATAAAGTACTAATAAAAAAGTATTGCCTTTATTATTACAAAATTTTAATCTACTTTTAATATAATTTACCCATTAATAATATTAATCTGCGATCCAAGTGAAGAAAATCCTCTTCAAAGAAGTCTGCCATCTGGTCGGACAGCCAAGAGTTCACGGCTGCTTTCACTTCTTAACAGCTTGGCATGCTGTCAAAAGGTGTTTTTCTTCTCCACGATAACGCAAGGCCTCACACTTCTCGAACGACTCTGGACGTATTCGAATCTTTTGGCTGGGAGGTTTTGGATCATACACCATACAGTCCCGACCCTGCTCCTCTAACGATTGCCACCTTTTCCGGTACCTCAAACACAGTCATGGTGGGAAGCGCTTCAGTGACAACAAAGAAGTAAAAGCGGCTGTCTCTTGAAGTGAACTCTTGGCTGTCCGATCAGGCGGCAGACTTCTTTGAAGAGGATTTTCAAAACTTAAATCTAAGGTATGACAAGTGCATTAATAAACTCGGCAACTATGTAGAAAAATAGGCAAAAGTATGTACAATCGTAAAATAAAGGTTTTTTGAAACAAAATATTGTTATTTTTTAAAAAACAAACGAACCTTTTACTTTAGAAACAGCCCTCGTAGCTGTGAGAGAGAAATACTGTGTATTTTACATGAATTTGCAACATAAAATTTAGGAGCTGTTCTTGCTTAAATTTAATTTTTTAACATCGAATCTCTGTTGATATGTCAATAAGTCATTTCATCTCCTTTATTGTAGGTTTTTCCACAAATGAAAAAAAAAAAAGGTTCATTTTTCATTAGAAAAATATTTAGTTTTGCAAGACATTGTACTAACGAATGTAAAATTATCTCTTGGAACCCGGGAGAGTAAACAATAAAATAATCGCAATCTAGTAGGTTGTACTTATAAAGATAATACGCGTTTTACCATTCTTTTATAATATGAAAAAAAAAAGTCTAAAAATTAGTGTGTGCAAAATAAAGTTATTATGTATAAATCAGATTTTCGGTTTCGTAGTGACAGGGATGAGCTTTAAATTCTTGTGGTTCTACAAACTTCATAGAGAATGTGAATTCATTTTGCAAACATATTTATAATTTTCTTTTCTATTTTTTATTGTGACTCGTAGAACCCTTGGGTATACCTCTCGAGGAAACCCAGGGTTCCGTGGAACACAGTTTGAAGACCACTACCGTAAACTAATTCCGTCAAATCAAAAAACGTCATCTACTTTCTCGATATACAGGGCGGCCATAATTAAACTGCAAGTGTTCAAGAGGTCCTGGAGAGAAAACCACTGGGAATATTCCAGTGAAATTTGGTATCTACACGTTTCAGAACATGCGCAAGTCAAACATGCAAAGAAAAAAAAATCGCCATTTTCACCCGATAGATGGCGCTGTGCCATGTTTCAATGCTTATCGACGGCATATATGCAAATTTTAAGCCCATCAAACTGTATAAAAACAAGACCAAATTGAGTAATGGTCAATCATGACTCAGAATTAGAAGGAACGTGTATTGTTAGTGGAGATATTCCATCAGAATAGTAGCAATTATTCACACAGCTACTCTGAAAGAATGCCGGCGTATAAAACGATTAAGAAGAGGTCCAATGAGTGTGTGTCAATGGATTGAAAAATATGATTTCTACATTTGAAGAAACAGGAGAATATTGGGCATTATTCCAGGCAAAAGATGGTGGTGTCCCGTAAAACCTGACGGGACTCCTGGCAGCAACTGCAGTACTATTGCAGGTAGCAATTGCGCCGCTATTGCTACCCGTAATCTCGTAGTAGCAACAGCGGCGCAACAAATTGATGACGCTTTTGCCTCTTAGAATGTCATTATGCTCTATCTATCGGTTTTGGAAGTTGTATAAGCCACCAGTGAGCGTGGAAATACGGTACAGCGCCATCTATCGGATGAAAATGGCAATTTTTTTCTTTGCATATTTGACTTGCGCATGTTCTGAAACGTGAAGATACCAAATTTCACTGGAATATTCCCAGTGTTTTTCCTTCCAGGCACCCCTTGAACACTTGCAGTTTAATTATGACCACCCTGTGTATCTGCGGCCAATAGTAAAAAAAACTATTCTCGCGATCGTCACAGCATAATATTATTCGCGTATATTTTCACTGAGATATAACAACAATTTTTTATGTTTAAGTTGAAACCGAGGCTGCGCGTGCTCAAATATAATAACCATTTCTTATAGGTTATGCCGATTCTGTGCATGCTCAAACGCAATAATCTTAATCGCGCATGCTAAAGAATAATGACTCATGATAAAAGGGGGAAGTTTTACAGCTTTTTATGGGTCGAAAGCCTACATTACTGAAGGTAGAGCCCGATCAAAGTATTCAGTGGCGTTCACTTCCATACGAAACTTTACTACCCAGTTCGGAAAGCTCGTGACAATCCAGATATAGGTAAGCAAATGGCTCTTGAAATTCTTATCAAATTTATACTGATGGCAACAAGAGTGCCATCAAGGCCATATTGGCAGTGGTGTGTACATTAAAACCTCTGCCTCTACTCCAGTCTTAAATGCAGAAATTCAAATTCTTGTTCTGTTTTCAGATCAGAACTGCTTTTTAAAAGGGTTTTAACTATGTTGACATTCTTGCTGAGCCTGATTTCAAGAGCATTTGGATATTAACTGATAGCCCTTCCTCTATCCAACATTTAAGTAACTGGAAGAAGGTTGGTGACAGAGTCGGGATATCTATCTTAAGGCTGATTGACAAATTATCTGCTAACTTTGAATTCCACATTCAATGGATTCCATCCCATGTCGAAATTATTGGTAAAGAGATAGCAGACTCACTGGCAAAGGCTTCTTGTTTGAATGCCTTCCAACCTGATGTGCCTTCTACCTTCAGCGAGGTGTTCTCCGATCGTACGAAAAAGCTAAGGAGCTCTGGATAGAGTTCATGTATGGTATGAACATGTATGGTACCCACGGGGGTGCCCTACACTTTGAAGTCCATACAGGTCTTCAGACGCATGTCTCTACTTTCCAGTGGACTCTCATTTGAATATTGCCTAAAAGTTTTTAAGATCTGAACGAAGTATGTGCTCAGGTATTACCTGAAGTCATTTTACATTGCTTAAATTTTAACTTAGTGTGCTTAAAACCTTTTTTATTCTTGGATTTTTTGGAAGTGTATGGACTGGTGGTGTTGGTCTAGTCTTAGATAGTTCAATTAAGGATTGGAAGCAACAACAACAGAAAATAAGGAAATTGTTTTAATTTGATAATATTCTTTTTTATTTTGTTCTAAAAAAGTGATTGAAATTCAAGATTTATTTTCCACGGAAGCGAATGCAGTGGAGTATTAAAAAAAATATGGTAAACATGATATATACGATTCTCTAAAATATACGCAAGCATCGAAAGACTATGGAGTTCTACAAAATGACAAAACAAGAAATATCGCCAATCAGAAAAACAACATTTAACCTGTTATGCGAATTTTTGTGGCGCCCTTTATTGGGGCATCGGTAGCCTAGTGGACATGGTCAAAGACTCACGGCCTGCGTGTTGTAACTTCGAGTCCTGGTGCCATTGAAGACAAGCCGTCTAAAGGGGCTGATATACGTTAAAGCAGTCGGAGTTAAAAATCCTCCCGTTGGTGTGGTGTAACAAGTGGAAAGAGGGATGCATCAGTATGTGCATTAGTAATTTTATTTGAAATGTATAGATTTCTTTGCCAAAATTGTGTTACACAGCCTTGTATGTACCAATATATTTTAAAAATAACTTGATATCATACTGCTTTACAGATTTTTAGTGGCTGCGATAGCCTAGTTATGGTCACGAACTCGTGGCCAGCGTGTCTCAGGTTTCGAACCCTGGTGCCTTTGAAGACCTGGCGGTAGAGGGGATTATGCAAGCTAAATCTGCCGTGTTCAAGCTCCTCTCGTTGGCGTGGCATAGTAGTTCGGAGAGGGTAGGGAGCCAGCTCAGGTGTCATACTCGTCACTTCACCATGATTCAAAATTACAAGGTCCATCGCCAATAGCCTTCTTGTGGCTTTAAAGCATAGGTTCTCAACGTGGGTGATAACGCCCCCTTGTGGGTGTTTGAGGCTTTCGAGGGGGGGCAGTAAAAGACCCAGAGAAAATTAAGGGGCGTTGAGATGGCACGGAGGGTCTTGGATAGATTAACCAAATATAGTCTAAAAAAGACAAAAAAAAAAAACACGCTGATTATGTACTAACAAAAGTAAATTTTAATACTGTTTACTTATGTTGATAGTATGTATTTGAATCATTTCTATATCACATGTACGAAAATTCACGCATTTCGGTAATTCGGGAAGTATATGAAAAACATAAAGATGACATTACATTCAGACCTATCCCCTCAGGGGGCTCACCTTCTTTAGGTGAGTACGGGGGTCACAATCCCGAGGTGCCCTAGTGATCTTTTCCTTTTCCCACGGGGTTTACTGTCTTTGGTAAACACGGGCTTCACGAACCCGGGGTACCCTAGTGATCCTTCTCTATTTTCGACCCTCTTTCTTGTCATTCAATTCATTCTTTCTTTCTCTTCCCGTCTAGACCACACATATTAAAACAAATGTTTGACGCAGTATAGCCGAAATCGGCTCTTGCGCCAATTAAACCCCAAAATCACTCACTCACTCACATTCAGACCTACATTAAATTGAATGATTAAAGTGCATTTTAATTTCTGTAGTGCACGTGTTGTCTTTGTCAGTGAGCAGTAGGAAAAATGTTTCGTCCACTGCATTTCATTACGTATATTGTACAAGAAACATAATTAAATTTGCTAACCAGGAATTAACGTGATTTTTTAAAGACTGAAACTGTCAATTATATTTATTTTGAAAGCAATAGTTTATTATGAATTATACTTCGTATCATCAAGGTGGAAGGGAAAGAGAGGTGGGGGCACTGACCAACCCCAAGGTGTTCTCCCTCAAAATTAAGGTGGAACTGAGCCAAATCTCATTGTTATCTGTATTGTACCAAAGCTACGGCTAACGACAGACATTTATCTCTAGATCTTTTCCGTGATGAATCTGATTTCAATCTGACATTGTTAGACAGGTAACATTAGAAACAACAAAACATATACAGTAGAACGTCGTTTATCCGAAGCGTCAAATATCCGGACAAAGTCTGGATACGTTTTCGAACAGTGCAATGCTCATTTGTTTCGCGTGAGGCCAAAAGTGATGGGAAAACCCAAGGTGAGGGATATTTAGGGAATTTCAGTTGTGTGATTTGGTAAACATTTGCGTGGAATATTGGGTCAGTTTGTTTCCAAGTGAGGGGGTATACGTGCTCTTTTCTTGAGTTTTGTTGATGTAGAAATCTGGATGTGTGGCATGTGATGCAGAGGACTGTGGATTTCAAACGTTAAATGATGACGAGATTGTGACTTCCGTGCAAGCAGAATCCGACCCTGTTGACGATTAAACGGATGAAGACGAGGACAACAAACGAAAGTAGAAAGAGTTCATCAAATGCTGATGCGCTTTTTGCGTTAGAGACAGCTACGGAGTGGTACGCACAACAATCAGAGTGCTGTCCTACTCAACTACAGCTGCTCAAGAGAATCAGAGACCTTGCAGCGAAAAAACGGTGTACAATGGTACAGCGAAAATAAGTGATTATTTTCCACAATAAAGGTAAAATTGCGACATTTTGCACCTATTTTACTTATTCTTCAAGCACGTTTCCCGCATATGAGGATTTTAAATATTCGTATAGTGTCCGGTTTCGTGTACTGCATGGATTTCGGTTATCCGAACAATCACGTATCCGAACGGTGTCCGGTCCCAATTGATTCGGATAAACGACGTCATACTGTACTCACAATTATTCATATATATCATAACTGTTGTATACTAATTTCTTTGTAAGACTTAGTTTATATGCACACAGAACGTTTTCAAACTCCTAGTTATAATGGACCAAAAGTGAAATTAAATTTGAGTGCCTGTGTATTTCTGATTTATTGATAGTCTACAACTTCTAAATAGCTAATAAAAATGATACAAAGTATTTAAGCAGATCAGATCAAAATTTGCCCATGAAGTCAACATTTAATCTTGCGAAAACACTTTCAAAACTAATTATATTGAAGCCCTACTTTTTTTACCCAAATATTTGTAACAAAGTAAAAAATAACTGGAAATAACTTAAATCAATACCAGAGATTATTAAGAAAAAATTGCATAAAAGTTTCCGGCTCTTTTTTTTTGTATCCTTTTCAGAAGCTCCCTTGAAATATCTTTTGACAGCTGTGAAAGAGTTCCAACAAGTTCCCTTCAAAGTTTAGCTTAAAAGTGAAGATGATAATAAAATTAGAAAAAAAATATATCCACATAACCACATGCGTCTTGCGTCACCTTTAATGAGCCGAGTTTTAATGAAATCTTATTCTTTGCGTCAAAAGATCAAGTGAAAACTTTTAAAAAAATAGTTACCGAACAAAGTTGAACATTATCACTTTTTTCGCTAAGCTCTAAGGTGATTAAATTAATGCCGTGTTTTGTAAATATTGTTGCATTATAAACTAAGGTATAAGTTGTACTTAGATAAGGTAAATTTAAAATGAATTGTATAAATTATTACCCGAAAGAGAAAATTGCAGTTTATGAGCGAAGCTTTTATCTAAAGAAATTGTAAGGCAAAATAATTTGGTGCACACTTTAAGATATGCATTTTTGCGTGTAATTTAAAGAGAGGGGAAAAATGAAGCAATATTGTTTCATTCAAGTTTTGACGAAAATAATCAAAAATATTGTTCATAAATAGTAATATAAGGATTATTTGATGTTTTCATGGATTCCTAGCTCTGTTTATATCATATACGAAGGACGTTCCGAAGTCAAGTGTCATCTTTTTTTAAAAATAAAATAGTACAACAGGTGAAACATCACCATGAGAAACTGCATTTACTGCTGGTTAAATGGTGGAATGTGCGAAAGTGTAGGAGAAATAACGCATGCGCAGAGCGCCGAAGAAAAAAGAGTAGCAGTGGGTCGGCGTGTGCGAAGTTATTTGAGTATGAATCAAGATGACAGACAAACGTATGCTGATAACGTGATCGCCAATAGAAATGCGTGCTGTTTTCTGGTATGAATGGACATGTTCGTTATTCTTGAACGCCTACAGACCGTATATTGTAAAGAGGTCATGTCTAATGAAATGGTTGAATTGAAAACAGCATTGCCAGAGCACAGGATATGGTGTAAGCGTGCACAACATTGTCAGAGTTTCATCCACACTGAGTACTGTTGGTGCTCAGGTACATCACAGGAAGTTGGGTTCGTGAAGTGTCAACAAGAAAGATGCCGACTGTGGATCACAGTGGAAGAATGGGAATAAGTCTCGATCACTTGATGCATTGCCGCCCAGCCAGTATGGTGGATATGACACTTGGCTTGTAATCGAGTGGGCTCGCGTTCGAATCCTGAATAAGACATGGATGTATCTTCGGGAAAAAGAAGTTGGACTTTCGCCTGAAATGGATTCCCGTCTCGAATGGAAAGCAGCGCATCCCTTCTGTTCTATGCTGGGATCATCGTTTGTAATAAAGTCTATATTTTCCTGTGATTGTATTGTATGTTTCTGTTCATCTATCTTTCTTTCGAATGTATCCCAGGATAAAATTCAGAACGGCAACAACAACTTAATACATTACATGCAAGAGAGATACGAGTTTTAGTAAAGAATCATCACAGGTGATTAGACTTGGGTGGAGCTCTTTACCCCAGAAACAAAAGTCACCTCAATGACGTAGAAGTATCCAAGCTTACTAGTGAGGAAAAAATTCTTACAAATCAGCGATGAGGTGGACCGGCTTTAAGTTACACATTGCATCACGCATAAGGGCACGGTGTTTTATCTGAATGATTTCTCCAAATTGATGGCACACTGCAACAAATGTCTCAATGTCGTTGGCGACTGTGTCAAAAAATAGTACAAAGGGTCATGCAAGAGGTCAATAGTGCAAGGCATCATGAACTATAGTTCATGATGCTTTGATGTAAATTTTATGGCAATAAAGTTTACGTGGGGAAAAATTATAATGCTTATTTTCGGAACGTCTCTTGTTGAAAGATCCATTAACGACTACCGATGCGTATCATGGTGAGACGAGGGTATTGGGACCTCAACTCGAGTTCCACTTTCAACATTCCTACCGCGTTAAAGTTAAAACACCGAGCCCTGATAGATTTAAAATGCATCAAACCTTCTACACCAAGGATTACAATGATACACGTAAAGTCTGTCGAGGCTGAAAGTCCTCCTGTCGGCATGATGTGAAAGTTCAGAGAGGGGGATGCCAGTAGAGGTGTCGTTCTCGTCATTTGACCATTGTTCATGGCTTGTCTTGAATTGCCATCGTGCTGATTATAATAAAACACTCAATAAAACACTCAAACGTGAGATTTTTTTTCTTTGTCATGAGCTTTGCTGCCTTTAATGGGTGTTGCCTCAGGTGTCATTTGAGAATGGCTCAAAATTACGAGAACCGTCACCAAAAGCCTTAGAGTATAGCTGAATAGTGCGACGTTAATATTCACTTGAAGTCCAGTGGCTGAGTGGTAATGCATCACGCTTCCCCATCACAAGTCCGAGGTTCAAATCTCGGTCTGTGCAAGATCGACTCCGCCTTTCATCCTTTCAGTGAGTCGATAAATGAGTACCAAGCTTGCTTGGGAGCTTAACACTGGGGTTTCGCTTCAGACTGACCACCTGATCGGAACATCTGCTAATGAACTTCAGGGCCCAAGTTTACGGAAGAAACGGTTATATTCACGTGCCTCCTACTAATCCTCTTGGGGAAACATTTTCTTTAAATAATATTCTATTGAAAACTTTCTCCCGAAGAAGAAGATATGACATGCAAACCAAGGTTTATATTCGAACATTAGCTTTCAGGTTCGAAGAGAGAAGGTTAGGAGCTAAATGATAACAGTTAGTGATTAATGTTAAGTAATAGAAAGCGAGGCGAGAGTGTTCCGTAGATTATTTATTTAGGATTTTAGATTGATGGTTTGTCAATTAGATATTTAAATTGGATTAGGGTTGGCTTGAAGCAGATTAACTTAGAACGTATCTTCGATTGTTTGGAATGTGTACGGCTAAGACGTACCTAGAGTAATTGATTAAATTTATGATTAAATATTACTTATATTACGTCTTCCTTGCTTTTGCTCATATTTATTCAAAGACGCAATTCTTAGTTTGTGTTGTTCAGGTTTGTTTGGTTGTTGAGATTTGTAAATAAATTGTGTTTGCTTTGACTATGGCTAATCTTCCTTCTAACTCTCGTACATTGATGGATAGGACAGCCCATCTATCACTCGTATGGGCACAGTAGGCCTTGGCCCTCATGGGCTTTAGCGCCTCTGAGTTAAGTTAATATTCACTCACTTACTCACTATTTTGCCTTTAATGAGCATGGGAGAAGCGTTCTCAGGATACCCTAGCTATTTTTTTTCTAATTTTGACGCTTCTAGTCTTTCCGTAATATCCCTTTTCTTCCTTCTTGTAATTTATAATTACAGAACACAGAAATATATTTTTTTCATACAAAAACAATTTAATAACAATCTACAGATCACACTTTTACTTACCAAAATAATTTAATATAAAGGACTTTTTCGGAGAGGAGGTTACAAAAATCAGTTTAAATCGCACCTCCCTTTTTTGATTCTCTCGTTTACTTTTGGCATTACACGCTTCTATAATGTTACCACAGCATCTATCTTGTTTTCCACTTTTTGACTTGTTTTCGAAACATATTCTATGTTAAGACTATCACTTCAAACGAGAAGTGAACAGAGAACCCGACCTCTAGGGCAAGGCAAACTCTTCACCTGTCGGTTCCACGCTATTCCCTTCCACGGTCCCCCAGTCTTTGAACCAGAAAATGGCGTGTTCTTATTTTCCCGGAGAAAAAAGGCCACTTGATCCTATTTCCGAAAACTTGACATCTGGAAATGGAAATTCCGGATCTGTTGGCGTAATTTGACTTGTCACTTTTCCGAAGCTCGCCATGGAACGTAACACTGGCGCCAAATTCAGCTGTCTATTTGGGATGGTAGTTCGATTGCTTCTTATTTTTATTTTTTCCCAATTCATTTTTTTTAAAGTTTTTTTGTGAAGAAAACTAACTGAATAGTTCTTTGTGCATAGCTGTTCTCGTAGTAGATATTTTTAAATTCTGTTTTTTTTTAAAAAAAAGGGGGGGGGATATATATGTATGCAATTTTTTTAATTTGTAATGTTTGGCCGCTTATTATTATTTTCGAATACTTATGTTTCACAAAGTTAAAATGTTATTTTTTTCTATTAATCTAATTTACGGGGATAATCCTAAGCTTAAAGTATGACCCACTGCAAATCCTTTAGAGTCGTTGCATATGAATGCATGCAATATGTTTATTAGTTTCTAAAATGAATTCTTATTTTAATTTGAATATATCGAAGATTGACTTTTCTATATTCAAAACTATTCGAAAATTCCATATGATTATGTTAAACATTTTATAAAATATCAATTGTATAACTATATCGTTTGGTGCACTCTCGTTCTATATCAGAAGTATTAAATGGAAATTATTGAATACATGTGAATTTAAAACATAATTGTGATATGTACAATATTATTTTTTATACATACTGAGGGGGGGGGTATCCCCTGCCCACCTAACGATGGACCCGCTCCCATAGTATAAATTATACAATTTATTTCATCTAAAATAGTATAAGTAATTTATATCTAGATGTTTAATACGTTATTACTTTCTGTTGTATTTATTTTACGATAAAAATTGAAATATTTGCTAGCAACGCCATCTCTTACATTATAATGGCGTTTCAATGGAAACTTGGCGAAATATTTTTGATACAACCAAGTTGGTAATATTTTGGGCGACTTGACGACCATATGGATTTTTCTGGAAATTACTGGAGAAATTTATAACATCACGATGTATGACGTAAGCAGTTTTTCGAGAAAGCGCTGGAAGGTAGGGACACCATCCAAGGCCAATCGCAAATCGTTTTTGGAGCTCCTCTTCAGTTAAATTCAGCTTTTTACGACCCGTTTTCCCTAACTATACCTTACTGTATAAATAAATTCATTACAGCATCACGAAAAACTTCTTTTATATAAAAAGAAAGTTGCTTAAAATATCATTAGATCAAAATTAGAGCAATTAGCTGATAAAATAGTTGTTTGTGATGTATTTTAATTTATTTGACATACGTATATAGCAAATAATGTTTTGTTATATTTAATTCTTGCGAGCTTTAAATTTGATTCAATTAAAATAATTTTTTGTCTAGTAAAGTTATTTTTGTTGAGTTTCCTAAATGAACACGCTGTCAGAAATCTTTACATTTTGCTTTAAAATATTTTTACAAGTAATTAAAGAGAATTTATATTGTTACAACTTTAGTATAAAATAGTGTAAATAATCTGTCTTTGATTGTGTAATGCATTTATATTACTCTATGTTATATTTATTTTATGTTAAAATTGTGTAGTGTATTCGCAAGCACAACGCCGTCCCTTGCATTATAATGGCGATTCAATGGGAACTTGGCGAAATCTTGACAACAGAGCCAAGTTGGCACCATTTCTGGGAATCTCTGGATTCTTCTAGAAATTTGTGGAGAAATCCATTAATTTCAAGACCTATGACGCAAGCGTATCTTTCTGGAAAAGTCCGCGAGTCTTATAAATAGAGAGACGCTCACCGAACTGAGTCAATCTTGCTTCAACCAGTGATTAGTGGGTCTGGTTTTGACTAGCGATTAGTAGACTTGCCTTGACCGTGATGACTAGCGATTAGCTTGGCTGTTCAATAGGGCAACCGGTGCTTGTGAATAATCTTTTACATACGTGTTTGTTAGACACTGATAATTGTGTCTAACCTACACGTATTGAAGGTATGAAATCCTTCTGATATTTATTCTGTGAATTTTGCTGTTGAATCCTGAATTTTTCAAGGATTGATTTTCGATGATAAATTCTAATCACCCTTAAAGAACTGTCTTGTTCTATGTGATTGATTTGCATACAATCCTCGAACCCCGATCAACGTAGCAATATGTATATAGTTACTTAATATTGATTTTAGTCTCTAAATTTGCATATTTTTTCCATACAACTTTATTACAATGATTACTTTTTCGAAATGCCTATCCCACTTTTTAACCCACGGTGAAAAGATTTTACACTCTCTATTTTAATTTATTTCAAATTTATAAGAAATAAAGAGCTTATGCATGCGTTTCGCATGAGAAAGCTGGCACCAAGTATTTCCCTGAAACCATCGTCATAATTTATGAAATAACAACTATTTCCCTTCACTTGAACGCGTGATTATATCATTTTCACTATTTCCAGTCTAATTTTCTTTCTCTTTTTTTGAAAGTAGAGTGTTTCTTTTGTTGCTTGGCATTTAAGTGGTGAGATAGCTCAGTACTTTCCTAATGTATGAAGTACGAAAATAAATGCTGCTTTTTGTTAAGTGCTTGGATATTTATCTATCCACGACTAACACACGCACATACAGTCGAGTCTCAATCACCCCTAGAAACCTCCCTTCCTTAGTAGTCAATTTTCACAGAACCCATTCTTCGAAGATCTCTACTCTGTGAAATAAGCATACATGTCAAATTTCAAGGGTGTAGGCCAAAATTGTTTTTAAAAAAAGAATTTTAATATTTTATGCCGCTGCAACTCCCTCCAGGGTCCATTTCTGTAAAATTCGTTTTTAGTGGTCTCTACCTCAACAAAAAGAATATGGCTGCCGAATTTCAAGTATGTAAATCTAATAGTTCAAAAACGTGAATTTTTGTGTTTTACCCCCCCCCCCCCATCTTCTTCGAAACATTATTTACACAAACCATGTTTTTAGCGAATCTCTTCTTAACAAAGAAAATATATTTACCAAATTTTAAGTCCTTAGGGGTCGAATAGTTCCGAAGATCTGATGAGTAAGTCGCTTTTCTCTAAAATATATATAGATGAGCGAGTGAGTGTATATTAAAGTATATAAAGTGAGTGGGGGGGGCTATATATACATGAGAGCTTAGTCACTGACCTCGTAATTTTGAATCATAGTAATGTGACGACCCCCTCTCCTAATTTTCAAAACACACCAACGGGAGGATGTTTGAGCCTCGACAGATTTTAATATGCATTGGACCCCTCTACACGGCGGGTGTTCAGTAGTACTAAGTTCGAACTCATGATACGGCAGTCTAGTATGAGATTTGGACCACTACTAGTGCATGCGTTTGACCACTACTTTGACCACTCAACTACAGCGACCCATATATATGGGTAAGTACCTTAGAACGCTAAAAATCTATGCCGTTGTAGACTTGTTTGTTGTCGTTGTTGTTAATGCCATTTGTTTGATGACATCAAATCGAGGCCCACGAAATTCATCGCGGCAAAGGGCTAGATGTACGCCTGTCGTTAGCTGTAGCTTCGAGCATCATGCAGGTGTCAGTACGATTTGGCTCTTTTGAGGGAGAACAACCTGAAGGTTGTCAGGGGCCTCTCTCCCCCTTCCCCCAACCTCAGGAGAAGGTTTGCGACTCAACGGCTATTTAGAGTACCCCATGCCGCAAAGGGGCACAAAACATTTGCAAACATCCATTCCTTCCCCGGGATTCGAACTCAGGTCCTACGGGACATCAGCCAACATCATGATAGACTGGACAGTTTTTTTAAAAATAATCTTTTAAAGTAGTACATCTACGCTAGCACTACGAAATAATGCAAAAAAAAAAAAAGTTTATTACTAATGGAGCATTTTTTAAACATACCCTCTATTAAAAGTAGACTGTCTCTCGCGCGTTACAATGGCAAACAAATGCAGAGCAAGAAGCAGGAGTTATTATCGTGATAGACTGACAATTAGAACATAAGCACGGTATGCTATAATCAATCCCAAACAATGACACCAAAGGAAAACCTAGCATTCACTGCAGTCTCATTAAACTGAAATTCCATATTCTTCCTTTTTAAAACACAATATTCTAAATAATTCTTTAAAAAAAAACCCTACGTCTTTTATTTCTCTATTCTGAAACCAAACCATACCAAAGAGAACATCCCTCCCTGTTATTAAAAACGGCCAGAGAAATGAATTATCATTGTTATTCCAAAAGTTTTTCATATATTTCTTCCCAGACTCTCAAAGATTTATGTGGAACAAAGATAAAAAAGAAAATCCGTTCGCTAAGACCGCTAATTCGGCCACAGCTTTCCGAGTCTTAAGTAGGATAGAAGTGGGGCCGTCCATTGTCGCCAGCTTATCAATAACCCTTTAAGTGCGTCCTCTAATTGCCCGCCACTGCCTATTGATTAACAACAAAGCCCCTGCACTGAAAGAGTTTGTGAATTGGAGACCAGTTAGGAATGTTCTATTTGGTGCATCTTTTTATTCCAACTTTCCTTTCAAAGTAAGATGATTCAGCACAATGAAGCTTCATTTAATAAATGATCATTACGATTCGGTTTTTAAAAGAAAAGGGGGAGTTCTTTCTCTGTAGAAATAGGGATAGTTTTGCGCTTGGAATCAATATCACCTGCATAAAATTTCCATCTATGAAAATCTACTGAAATGTCAGCCATTGGAATGGGGCATCGACTGTAAATACTTCTTTTAAATAAATGAAGGTTTCGTTTTTCCATTATTCGCTAAAAATTTTCAAATGATGTTCTTTGGGGGGGGGGGGGGGTAGCATCTGTATACGCCTTCGAAATATGCGTTTTAGAAAACATCAAGGGTTTTTTGGACCGATAGGAAAGATGAGTATTTACTTAAAAAAATAAATTACTTTAAAGTTTAAAACAATTTTTTTGGAGAGTTTATAAAATAAGAAACTTGTATTTGGAAGAGTTATGCATGCACACACATACACTCAGGTACGTCTTAAGGCATGGGCTAGCTGGACTCGGGCCCAGGGCCTAGCCCTTGGAGAGGGAGGCCTCGTTTCGTTCTCGACTCTGTCTTAATACGATCATGATCCAAATAATTTTAATGTGATCAAATATTATTTCTGTACATATTCTCCGAAAAACAAGGATTTTCAACCTGCATGTCAACTGGTAAAAGTGGTAAGACTGTATAATTATATGATGACCGTTGTCCATGCCTAGGTCTAAACCATAGAAAATCATTCAACTAATTTAGTCGAAATGTGGCCATTGGTCGAGTCTGGGTTTTTGAGTTTGCTAGACGTGTACATTTATTTGTTTCAAATTACCGTTTGAACGAGTATATGCCAATGCATGATATATGCTGCCTACTTTTAAAGATCTCAGGTAGGGTCTATTTTTGTATAGGGGCATAGGGGCCTCAAAAAATCTTCTCTGGGCCAAGGGTCTCAAAGAGTCTTAAGACATTCCTGCTTACACGCTACTTTACACAGGTTACACGGTTACAAACCTTCAGAACAGATATACACCTAAACAATGGGAAATCACATAGAAAGGCGTGGTCGGATATGCTCTCCTGACGAGATAGTGACGACATAACAACAAATGAAAGGGCACGTATAGGAAGAGAAAGCATGCTTATTACCCTTAGTACAGTAAAAAATCAAGAAAAAAAAGTAAAGGGACAATAGGGGTGCACATTAGTCTGCAGGACTCGCTGAACTGTCATATGACAAATCTCTATATGAATGGCGATTGCCCTCCCACTGGTACCGGATTGCTCTGTACCAGATACATCAGAGTCTCCTCGTTGTTTGGTGTTCTTACTTTTCGGTCATCCACTATGAAGAATCCGCTGTCAGACAATCTCTGGTGCAACCGTGTAAAGAAGGCGTGGCTAGGAGTTTGCCTCTTGCAGTAATGTTGGGCGTACAACCACAGAGCGGCTCTTCTATTGCAATCAGTGGCTCCATTTGTGCCAGATGTATATCAGCGAGTTAAGCATTTGTGTAACGTTCCATCCTACTACCACTCTGTCGGCAGGCGAAATGAAACTTCATTTCGGGTGCTGCAGCAAAAACCGAACGTGCGCATGTACCGTCATCTGATGCGTCGGTTTACGTAGCACCATCTGTTGCGTATAGCAACCAAAGACCTCCCAGCATTTTTGCTGCACTAAGAATAATAAACATGTTTTCTACTCTTATTCTTGTCTTTCTTTTGTTTTGTGTCTTACTACCGTGCCAGGGAAGCGTTTCCGACCATGCATTTCTATGTGATATTTCCCATCGCAAAGGGGAACTTTATCTGTCTTGAAAATTTGTGTCTGTAGTACGGATACACCCTGTATACACAACATATATATATAAGGTAATTTTTATAAAAAATGATACTAATCAGAGCCACCTGGATCTTGATTTAGCAACCCCAACGCCACCAAACGTGGTGTGAAGACTAATGATGATGTAGAAAATAAGATTCCGCGGGAAAAAAATACTTCCAAAAATCCCCAATAAGGGTATTTATGGTGCTCTTGAGGCTTAAAACCGATATTCAGCCTAAATCAAGGTATCAAAGAAAAGTCAAAATTTATGCTTTCATATGCGACAACCACGACAGTAATTATGTTTGAAGTGGTGCCTATCCGGAGGACAGAGCCCGCTACCTTTGGTTCAGTAAGCACGTAACATACCACTGGACCAAAATGATTACTTCAGTCTGGAGGCTGTTACTGGCTTAGATGATACTGCTAAACAATCCCCTACCAGTGAGTCAGTGGATAGGTGAACGATCGAAGCAGTTGTTATTGCGAGTGTGTGAGTTGCAGCTGTTGATTGGAGGAGTTGCGTCATATGAGTCGGACAAGTTTTTGGTTGCTCTTTTTACGGGTAGATGGCACCACGACAGTTCAGAAGGTTACGCTATTTCTGAGTTCAGCGTCAAGATCAATGAAGAGGATAGAACTTGGTACCTTTAGTTCCGTAAGTGATTGAGTGAAAATTAACGTCGCACTGCTCAGCTACACGAGAGCTTTTGGAGACGGTCCGCGTAATTTTGAACCATGGTCAAGTGACGCGGACGACACCTGAGCTGGCACCCCCTCTCCTAAATACCACACCACACCAACAGGAGGACGTTTGAGCTCTCGACAGATTTAACGTGCATCGCTTCCCTACACGGCGGGTCTTCAGTGGTACTGGGATCGAACTCATGACACGCTAGCCATGATCCGATGCCTAGACCACTTGGCTACCACGGCCACCTTTAGTTCCGTAAGTACGTACCATACCACTGGATCAAAACGATCGCTTCAGCCCGGAGGTTGTTACTGGCTTATATAGATGATACCACTACATGTTCTATAAAAATATACAGACACTAGAGAATGAGGCTTTCCTCATCCCCAAAATTGAAAGCACTCTTAACTTCTTCCGACTCCTAACCTGCACGACATACCCCTCAACGTGTAGATACTCCTTGATTGGACGAACGTCTGTCACCCAAAGACACACTTAAACCCGCCGTTTTTCGGCAATCTTCCGTTGGCCGGACAAGCAAGGTGTCGGGTCTCCCCAGCAACCGAGCTAGCTGCCACACCTCCAAGATTTAGTCAGCTGATCTCAAACCTCTGTTCTCAGAGGCTGTTTTCGGCTGACATAGACTTTCATAACTACATTTTTTAATTTCTCACACCTCATACACTACATCACGCAAACAAACCAAAGGCTCCAGCAATATAATTTATTCTCAAGGTTGCAATCCTAATTTTTAATCATTACTCTTAATTTCTAAATTTTTATTCTCTACTTTTATTACCTCAAATCTAACATGGGAAATCAATCAGTAAAGTCAACAACCAATTTTGAAGATAGGGGATAAAGACCTTTATGAGATCATGTGCCCCAATGAACTTTCTACTTTCTATACAGACAGCTCCGAAGAACATTCACAGCTGAAGTGAGTCTCAGCTCAAGTGAATATGCAACTCACACATTACCAAAACGCGCATTGTTGGTAAAGCTGTATTATTTTAATCATCTACAGAGAGAGAGAGAGAGAGCTCCTTTTGAGCTTAGAACCCTACAAAAGCTACGTAAGGTGGCTTTTTCGCTTAACGCTTTGAAAGGGACGATTAAGAACACAATTCTCTCAGGCAGAGGAAGTAAGCTTGTGTCAGAAAAGGTGATAACAGATGTTGCAACTGTAATCGTCGACGGATTACGCGGAATTATTGTTGGTACACATATCGCAGACAACGTGGAATATTCCTTGTGACATGTTGGGTACGGCCGTAGGAAAAATTTGCCGATAATGTACGGTATAGATTCTAATATAATGGTGGCCTTGCATCATTTAATCGAAATCCTCGGAGGGGAAGTGAATATAGTGAAAACAACTTAACATTTCACTGTTATTTTATATTTTATTATTTCTTCTTTTTTTGTAACTCATTTTGCATTTTGCTGTGTTACAAATATCCCCTCGGTGATTTTTTTGGACTAAAATTGGCTGTTAATTAAGAAGCGATATTATTAATTTCATGGAATTTAAAATTATTTATGAAAAAAAAAATCCCTAACAAAGTGATTTTTTAAAAATATTTTAAAGTTATTTCATTTTTTTAAAAAAGAAGCTCTAATAACTTTAATTTACTCCTATTATTAAAAAGAAATTACACCCGTCCCTCGATTTACACGGTGCTCGACTTACACGGTTTTAAAATTTTTTTTTTTTTTTTTAAACTGCCAAATTCCACATAATTTTAATTTATTGATTTGGCAACATTGCATGTGCAAGTATATGCGTATAAGATTACCCTTGAGGGCGTCGTAATTCACAATAGTATGCACATATATTTTTATCT